>JAHZNE010004265.1:0-11311 GCA_027744055.1 Callyntrura sp. NNG-2020
CTTCTATTATGAGTACACTGTTTTTTATTTTAGTTTGCAGCATTGACCTTCGTTTAAATATTTGCTGTAAGACCATTATTTTCTCCATCACAATTAACTTGTATTTAAAATCTAAAATGGTTGGAAGAAAGTGCGGCTCAACAAAACTGACATTCTGTAGTTCAAAGTAACGCAGATGTGTAAAATTGGTGCAAATACAAGTGGAGATTATACAAACACTACTATCCTTAGCCTATATGTTAACGGAAAATTAAAGTACTTCCCCACAACTTGGGTGGAAGTTAAGGGTAGTTTTAGTATGGAGAAAGCTATTGGGAAGAAGACAGTTTTGGTGTCACGAGCCTAAGGCATTACGTTGTGCGTCGTTACGAGAGTAATGTGAATGGCACTAATTGAATTGAGATGCTTTATACATTTTTGGCAAAAAGTGATTTTTATTTGCATATTTTCTTGCCTACTTGACCATTTTTTGGGGCATAAATAGGCACCTATTACCTTCATTCATTGCACCTAGAAGTTTACCGTCTGAAGTAATGGCTAGCTGACCAAGGTCAATGTTAGAGTGGTGGTTTTGCGTTGCTTCTTTTTTTCACTTTGTTTCCCTTTCTCCCGCCCGCCACTAACCTTGGACTTATCTTGCAAGTTACACTAGTAAGGATAGGGATACACAGACTATCATGTAAAGGGAAATGTACAAATAAGCTAGTACTGGATTTGTAAAGACAAGAAATAATTTAACAAGAAGTGATTTATGTATGCTATCACACAACATGCCGCTATTGTGAGACTTTCAACTTTAAATATGCTAAACTCAACAACGAGGGTTCAGTGCCTACAAGATTTATGTGTATTTTTCAAAATATAGAAAAGGACCAATGTATGTATAAGCTACTTTTTTTAATTTAAATAAATTTTACTTATTTCAGTGTTTTTTAAATCATTTACAGAAATTCTAATGACCCAATCAAGTAATACATGTGATGCGTCAGTAGTTGAGATTTATTTGGGATGCCAAAATAAAGCGGTAGTTTAATTTATATTGTTAATGCACACGTATTGTAGTCTTCGGTAATTTTTTACATAATCAATATGTTGCACATTATTGAGTAAAGAGTAAACTTAAAATCGGCATGGCGTAATCTAAAGCAACAACAATGGATTTACAAAGCTGTACATTTTTTCATTGCCTGGTATTTACACTTTTGCTGAAATGCAATATGGTTTGCTAGATATTAGCGGTAGCAAGGAAAAGTAAACCTCACTACTGCTAGGGTAGTTAGCAAGCAGGGGGAAATACTCCCAGGCCCATGACTATTGGGTCTTTAGGACATGAGCATTATATCCCTGGGACCCTATATTCATGTCCCTGAGTCAGGGTCAAGTTTTATGTTTTATAAAATTAAAAGTAACAAAATCTTTTATCAAGTAGTAGTAAACAAAACACAGATGTAAACTCTGCATCAAATTTGGAACATTTTGATCGTAGGCTTTCAAAAGGTGTCGTGGGATAACAACGTTATGATGATTTTAATTCTTAAAAATTCCTGTTGAACCTACGATGCATAGACTCTGTTGGTTAACACAAATTATATATCAGAATGTAGTAAATCAAAAACTTCAAATACTAAATTTATCAATTCCGCGGATACCTGCAGACCCAGGGATACGTACGGTTTGAAAAAGTTTGTTGACTTTTATTAGGGGGCCATGAACAAAACGTGACAACGAAATAATTTACAGATTGTTTTGTTTTAAGCATAGTATATATACAAATTTATTGATGCCGTCGACATATAAATGCTTGACATCTATCATTGCACCATTACATGCAAGACGACTCACGTGAATGGAAGGACCTGTACGGAAGCCAACATGAGCAGTCTAAGCATGCGTACACACAGCGTAAGAGCGGTACTCAGGGAAATGAGTATTACCCCTGCCTGTTAACTGGAGGGAAAGCAAAACTCACCACCGCCGGTACCTGCGGTACTGTCACAGCACTACTCTGGTTTCATGTAAAGATAATTTAAATGCCTTTGGGGTGAAGAAATGTGTAATTGTACTGATTGCAAGTATTCCTTAAATATCGTGTGCCAATCTTTGGACAGTTAATGGATTGAATAGACTTTTCGTTCAAGCTAGTTATGCACTAAAAATAAGCAAAAACAATATTTGCTTGTATTTGTACTTACTATGTTACAAATGACATTACAGGGATATAAATGCATACGCACATAATAAGTAGACATGCATAAAAAGTTGAAAACATTTATAAATAATAGTCAACCACCTCGGACTTTGCAATGCGCGCTGTGCATTGCTAGAAAAATATTACAAAATTACAGCTTTTGTTGTTAAAAAAGTTGTTTATTAGAACATAACACAGAATTAACTGTACAATTTTGCTAAGTTTGAATGGACATTACAATTCCTACTTCTTATAAAATATGTAAGCATAATCGGCAACAAAAGATAATTTTATTGTTAGGACTCATGAAACACATTTGTTTCGTATTCTCAAAAACCTCATTATTGAAGCTACATTCAAAAGGTGACAATGCGGATTTTATAATTGTGAAGTAGTTTTTACCTTTAGACATAATATGTAGCGGCAATACATAATGCTATTAACCCCTAAAGTCTAAAAATTCATTTACTCCCTTCAGAACGCTTATAGCATGTCCTTGTAGCGCATCAAAATAATTTACCACCATTTCTTTGTTTACGATTCCAACGCCTCCCGCTGGCACAGATAATGGCTTACAGCTTCGAACCACTCGACTCATCCAAGCCTTATCCTGCCTTAATTTCCCTTCCGTCATCCAAGCCGCCAATGTTTCTATTGAATCGTCGTTCACCCAACAACCCATGGAAGCAGTGGCCAATACTAATCCTAAGGTGACTATTGTAATCATCACTCCCACTGCCAGAATTAGTAGATTGTTAAGAACAACTCCCACCTGTATACCCGCAATTCCTGATATGAGAACCATTCCTCCAACAAATAGGAGACTTGCCTTGCAATGCTTTTCAAACAGGAAACTCAGATTTCTGTCGTATTGAAGCTGTCTGAAGAGGGCTACTCTAGATTGGGTGAGTTTTCTCCCCAGCAAACTCTTCTGAAGACTCATGAAACAAGCTCCACTTGTCAGACTTAACGTAAAGACTGTTCGGATGCTCGGTAGGGTCGAATTAAGCAGCATAAATTGAGTGATGAAGCGAAAGAATTTTCCGACAACTCCATTGCATTGGTTTAGCAGAAAGTCCGACAATTGAAGCAGCCATGTTTGAAGAGGAAGGTCCGTTCCTGAAATGAGCATTTGATTGATTGTCACCAGGAACATAAACATAGCATCCCAGTTGATGACAACGGCAAATATCATTGCAAGAATCAGTGAAAATGTTGTGGAAATCCCAAAAATCACAACAAATTGGCCAATCGGGTCCTTGTTTCTTGTGCCAGCAGATTGGTCTCTTTCCTCTTTCCCCTTCGGTTGGTCACTCTCTTTGATTTGGCGGCAGGTCCAGGCGTCGTGTACTTTGTAGATAGCATTAGATCTTTCCACGACGGCATATCCAAAAATCCAAATGATCAGGTCTGTAGTGATTGAAACGAGGATAATTGGGATAGGTAGAACGAAAGAGAAAATGATTTGTTCCAACATGAATACACCGCCGACATATGGTAACGAAGTGGAAAGGGCATACGAGTAAAATCCCAATGTCAAGAGTTTTACGCCGATAGACTGGAATACATGTCGCTTGTACGCCTGTGAATTTAGTGACCACGCTAGAGACGAGGACGACCACCTTATGGGGAAAATTAAAGGTTGTAGCAGAGTGTTAAGGTTATGAATGAGGTGGTTTCCACGGTATGCCAACCTGGACGGCATTTTGCGAAAGGTGCGAGTACCAATAACAATAAAAAGGAGAGAAGTAGTGTTTCTGCTCCGCAGTAAGATGAAAACAATTATGATGTTCTCCTTGTTCCTCTCAGCGGACGACTGCTTAGGTACCTCATGCACACGTACTCGTTACATGAGATGTATGCTCCTATTTTCAATTTTATGCCACGCGCAGTTTAGATGAAGAAATTAAAAATTCATTGCATTTGTTCACTGAATAATGAAACGGTGTCTGTCTAAGCAATAGAAAGTCAGTACCGGCCGGCGGGGGTTTCTAGTTCCAATTACTATATAGGGCATTGTAGTTACTAAAAACGTTATATGTGAGTAAATAGCTCTCCGTCGTGAACAACTAAACTTCGGTATTAAATTAGTATTAGACGACGAATATGTAGCAGTCGCTGCCGCGCAATTTAATTTTAAACGAGTTACAGAAAAATATAATAATGCCTTTTGAATAAAATATTGTAGTAGTTGTTTTAACTAGATCATGGCATTATTGGTGTAATTGAATTTTGAAAGCAATTGTTTTTAAATTTCCGGTCACAAATTTCCCAAAATAAAGTACAAACATATAAATCGAGTTTCTTCCGGAGTTATACTACAACCACGTTATCAAAAAGATTATGAACACTAAAATGATTATGTAGAAATTCAATATTTAGTAATTTGAAATATAAAAAATGCATACTCTACTTTAATCATGTCACTAACAAACAATTTTACAAATGGTGATCGTAAGAGCCACAAATAGTACTTACTTCAATGTCAACCCCAGGGTTCCAGCCGCTCCAGCAAAGGATATTACTTAAGTTGTAAAATTAATACGTCTTGGATAGTCCATTAACACTGTATTTGAATAGATAAACTGAGGTCATATAAGCATCATCACAATCAGTATTCCATTGGATCTAATAGTGAAAGGGGCCAAATGCATATCAGCAAGCATTCGATATACATATATATCATGAACATGAGGCACCGCCCAAAGTTTGTTCTGTTTTAGAACAATGTAAACCTTCATGAACGAAACTACGAGTATCTTCACATGTGGTTATGCATCAAATGACGCCCTATCCGTCGTTATATCTGTTTCTAGTAATAGTAAACACTCCAGTTATTGTAGTACATTGTGCTGATTTATTTTTTAATAATTCGTTAAATTTGATTGGTTTCTTTTAGTTGGTTCCACGTGGCCACGTGGAGAAACTCAATTTAGTAAACAAGCAAATTCAATTACACTTTTTGTATGTTTCTGTTGTTCAAATTGAAAAAGTTGGTCGTCAGCACAGTTGATTTGTTGAGAATCATGTTGGGTATGTATGCAATGTCATGTGCATAATGCTGCAATGTACCAGGTGCATAAGTCACACCATCGGAGAAGTCGTGAACTTGACTGCCGGACACACGTGTGTCCTTTATTTGAACAATGTGGTATGTGTTGTGGATTCGTTGTTGTACCAATGTCTGAGCAATTTTGTATCCTTGTTTTGTCAAGAATATGTGTTATTATTGTTTATCCGTCTAGAAACTGTAAACTGTTTGTTTGTAAACTGAATTGTTTTCTATGCATATATGATATGACCTTGATATTTTCCACGTGTCCAGCTGGCCGCGTAAATAATTTATTCTGTTCTGTATGTACCTTTCGAGACCTATATAAGACCTGTCCATTTTGTACTACAACTACTTCTCCGTCACTTGTCGTTCTGAGTTAAAGTTCAAACTGTGGTAGCTACACCTTGCTAGTTACAATACAATCCAATGTAGCAATTAGAAAAACAGATGTACCTCAATGTCTTCAAGAATTGTCGTTTTACTCCAAATAAAGAACGTAAAATCTATTTGGTAGTCTAGAAATCATAATACTTTTCAAACCTTTTATTCTTATTGTTTATATGCTTATTTATTTGCAAATATTTATATGGATATCTATATTGAGTAATTTACGTGAAACACATGTACAGATTCTTACACCTTTTACGCTTTAAGGAACCTTCAAGTCCTTTGGTAAGCAGTGAAAATATAATAACTATAGACTTAAACAAGCAGTTAGCACGCTATTAGGAATACCGTCACGACACAGTAGCAATAAACTCTTGCACCATAATGTACCAATTTTCCCACATTCCACCATGGGTTACGAATAAAATTAATTGATTAAATGTTATATAAAAGCTATATTAAATGCTAAGTTGTTAACACCAGTAAATTGTTCAAATTTTCGAGTGTTTGAACCTATTGCATTACATTATTAAACTTGAATGCCGATACTTTCATTTAGGTCCAACTTTTTCTAGTTTCTCTCCGAAGTTGGGTCGTTGTATTTTAAAAGTTAATTGTCGAACTTTTTAATGTTGATCTATAAGTTTTTAGAAGTTGTGTTTCTGACTTAAAGTAACGGTATCGTACATAGTGTTCACTTTAAAATGGCATAATGGTTGTTAAAAGCTAATTAATTAGATTTTTTTTCAAAATTTTGCAGCTCAAACGGTGATAAAAGTATATAATGTGTTCTCAACGTTAGGCCTATGTAATGAGATATAAAATTTAAACATCATTCAAACAGAACAAAGCCTAAACGGTAAAAACAAAAGAATTGCATTAAAACTAAAATTTGAAAATATGACAGATAATATGTTCAAATAAGTAGGTGGTCGTATCAAATAGAATAATGATTCTAAAAATAATAACATTAAGATGAACAAAATCTACGACAACAACATTCGGTAAAAGCATTATCTTGGCCACAGTTATTCAAGGACACAGTGAAAAGTTTACGACAAAGAGTATTGGCATTTGGTTTGCCTTAACATTGCTTGATTAAAGCTGAAGTTTAACTTTAAAGAGTCTTAAAATGTTTTCATTTTCCTGGCTAACATTCCCAAGTCATAAAATATCTTTCTTCGTAGCCGTTTCAGTTCTAATTTACAGCAATGACGCTGTTGCTTCTGATGTTGTAACTGTATTACTCGAACACTGTACATTTCATTTTTCACATTCTGTAGAGTTATTTTATCGCAAATTACACCGTTCCCCAACGGAGTTTTCATTACAACCCGTCATCTTTGAAAAATGCGTAAATTTTCAATATTGCGTCGGTATACACACACTTTCCAGTGATATTAACAATATCTCAGCTAACAGCGCTTCAAATTTCAACAGCCTTAAAAATCAAGTATCAATTTTTAATTTGATACAGCCAGAATATTTCCATTACCTCGAAGCTATTTACAAAGTTTCCCAGTCCATCAGAAAACACTCCACGTGCACGGTTCAATTTCCCCATGTTACGGGACCAATTATAATACTCGGTAGTGAAGATAACTTTAATTTATCCGTTGCAGACAACCTATACTGGCTTCGCTATTGTAATCATCATGTTCCTTTTTGTAGACGACGTAATTCTGCAAATGTTTGGAAACCATTAACATCAACTACCAAATTTGCCCTGACTCCATGTCCTCTACTAGGATGTTCAAAGTCCACTGCAGTATTGGTTACCTATGAACTGATTGTAAAAATATTATTTGTGGAAATTAATGGAAACATGAAACTAAACAATGTGTACCTTGGGAAAATGAGCTCGCACAAAATTCCAATTATGTTCACAAATTTGGGTATCAATGTCATTGGCTCTAAAACTTTTCCTCAAATGACTTTAGTAAATTATGAAGGATCTGCTAAAAGCATTAATCATATTACTGTGCTCTTCAAAAAATTGTATCCTAAAGTAAAATATACATCAAATTTGGAAAGTTATAAAAGTGCAGTTACATTACATCCTGATAATGCGTACGCCCGTGGAACCAGTACAGCTTCTCATATAAGTTTGCAACGGTATAATTGCACTAACCCAGTTTTTGAGTGTGCTAAAACGATACAAAGATTTTCAGTACTGTATGGCGAATTTCCTGTCCGTAAACCCCTTGCTAGCCAATTGCCCTGGGGTAACCTAGTAAATGAAATTGGTTTCCGTTTCATCACTCTCGTAGACAAACAAAATTTCACTCGGTTTGTGGCAGGACCGGAAGCGCTAGTGAAGCCATTAGATTTTACGACGTGGGTAATAACTTTTCTTGTGGTGGCTTATATCGTGGCAATTATTGGAAATACCACAAGTGCCTCATATACGGAAGCAGCATTTTGGTTATTTGCAACCTTTTTGGAACAAGGTAGTGATGGGAGGCAATTTCAAAACAAAATTCTGACGGTCCATTTAACACTTTGGCTAATAACTTGTTGCTTTATGCGAAATTTTTACACGTCCTTTGTATATTCTGAAATGGCTTACCATTCAGATCCTGGATGGTTGCCCCATACTTTAATTTCCATGTGTAAACAAACAGGGAATTATAAAGTTTTAATGTCAGTCGATGCATACTTTAAATTTTACATGTCGTATAACAACTCGAATCATGGAAACATATCTAGTTCAGATAGGTCCATGCACCCAATGACAAAGTATTTTGAAGCAACTTGGATATCCCAAGAGTACACCACATCATTAACGAAATCCTTAAAATATTTATACGCTGTTCCTCCTTGTCTACCTAACTCCAACTGTACCGAACCACCCAATCGCATATCAACGAAAGAAAGTGTAGTCCTCTTTTTTCGAAATGCAGAGAATTCGAATCAACTGGAACTGTTCATATATAAGAACTATTTGTATGGCGACAGAATTATTTATAGGAATAATGTAGGTACCCTCTTTCGAGGAATCACCTTATACGAGACAAAAGCTGGACACTGGTTTGGCGAGCTTGTTGCCGGAGCCATTGGACATTTGTACGGAAGTGGAATAATATTTTATTTGGAAGGGATTTGGTATCCTACGAGTGAGCTGGCACGTAGGCTTCGGGAGGTTCCTTTACAAAATGGAAAACGACCTCGGATTAACATTATTACGTATTCGCGCTTAATTGCTGAACAGGAAACCTCGCTGTGGCTGAAAAGTGTGGAAGAAAGCAGTAATATTCAACATCGTAATGTAATGCAGGAAACGGAGCAAGAAATGATTCCGGTATCGACTGCAAATATAATTGTATGCTGGCACCTTTACGGCACCCTTATAAGCATTTCAGTAATTGTATTTTGTATTGAAATGTTGTCTTGTAATTTGTTTCAATGCATTCTTTGTAAAGCAAAGTACGGTTGGTATATAAGCTGTACGGCGTTTTCATGAGACATTTTGTCACGTATTTTGAAGTTGAATACGAGAACATGTTACCGTAATTATTTAATTTTGTTATACTCGTATTTTTTCAATTTCTAATTGATACAGCAGCTGTTGTATATGAACAGGTTGTGAGAAAAAATCAAGGAGTTCTGGATTCAATGTAATTGTGACGAACGTATAATGATGCTGATTTTTTATATTGTATTATCTTACACAAATTTCGTTGTCTTGGCAAGTTAGTTTGATTTTTTGCTTCAAAGAATAATTAGAGTTGTACTACATTACCAATATCGTTTCAACTTTCACCTGACGGAAGTAGGCTAAAAGTGCTTGTGGACATTTTCAATATTACGTGAATGGAGAGAAGTGTTCACGTATTAATATTGTTGCTAGGTACAACTATTTTGAGTGTACGAGACCCAAGCCCCTAGCCCCTGGTGTAAAAATGTTACATAGAATTTAAGCTATCAAAGTTTAGCTGGGGAGTCCAGCCATTTGGAAGTTTAAAAGGATGTAATTCAACTGACGAGAGACGGGTGCAGCGTATTCAATGTTGCTTTTTATGCATCTTATGGTGATAGTATTAGAATTGAGTCAAATTTGCAAAAAATCGGACGTTTTCTACGATTCGTTTAATGCTTGCCGCTAAAATGGCGGTTCATTATACCTACTTCTAGACTAACGTACTCAATCGCTGCCACAAAATTCGCTATCGGATGATTTGCTTGTCATGGCAATTATTTGTACTTATAAAAATAAAAAAGTACAATATAAGTGCTATGTAACACAAATTATCCGGATGGCGGATTTTACGGCAGCGATCGAATACATTAGTCTACAAGTAGTAGTTGTTGTAAATTGAGAAATACTATCAAAATTATAATATCGCTCTTCTGATAAATTTCCGATCAAAAATACAATATTTATTTAAATACAAGTCAAGATACTAGTATTTTCAGACATAATACAATGACAAAAGACAGAGACAAGATAATAATGACTGATATGACTAATGACTGATCTGAATACATTCAATCTAAAACGAAAAATATAATTATTTCAAAATAAATAATAAACATCCGTAGCAATGATCCACGGTGACGCCAAGTCACAACAGTAGTATTTAAGTAAAGGAACAAAAACCATAACGATTGCACTCATTTATCATTTCATGTATTGATTACAAAGATTTAATGAGTTTTTTGGTAATCCCGTTTATTTTGTAGCTACTGTAAATGTGTTCATAGTAAGATAACCTAATCGTTGTTTGGTATACAGATGGTATGCGGCGGAAAATATCCAATTACTAGTAATATAAAGATAGTAAGCAAATAAAAATATCGACAATAATAATCTTCACTAACAAGGAAGGGTCTTGAGTTGTAACGCTCAAATTGGGGTAAATTGAGTACACACTTATAAAATCGGCCATGCTGAATTGAACTATCTATATTTCAGCTGTGAGTGGTGGGGTACATGACCCCCAGAGGTAATCATTTAGATACGTTACCGTTACGTAAATACCTCATATGAGAAAGCATACATCGTAATTAAATCATTATGTGTGTGCAAAATTATGTTTTCACCATTAGCCAGAGGTAACCTAGATGTAGGGCGCTGTTATTTCGTTTCTTGGACCATTCCTCAAACTTGGTATATAACCTATTGATATATAATTATACCAAGTTTGGTACCCTCTCTATGTTGGCATGACGGAAACGTAGTTTTAAAATTTCTTTTCGTTTACGGTACAATATACATTTATAAGTCCCTCTATAAGGTCTGTCCGGAAAGTAAATGACATTTCTATAAATTGCGATATCTCGAAACCGGATTGTTGTATTGACTTGGTTTTCGCAGAATCTGGTCGCCTATATGTCTCTATCATGTGTATTAAGTTTCATGAGATTTCATGAAGGTGGGCGTAAGATATGTCAATTTTTCAAAAGTCAGGTGTATTTGGGTGTCCAGAAATAAATCACCAAACTTAAAATTACCGATAAAAAATTGCTCTAACTGGTTGTCCTTAGACTAAAATGACCCAGAAACTATTCATTTCTTATTGTGCTCTCAAACATTCTATATAGAATTGTTTTTGATCGTTTTTCGTGGACCTGGAGCAGGATGTCGGTCCATGATGCATGAGTTGGCGCCTAACGTGCCAATCGGGTGCTATTCTCCCATCGCATTGGGTAAAATTGTCATTAATAATTAGATTACATGT
>JAHZNE010004266.1:0-19024 GCA_027744055.1 Callyntrura sp. NNG-2020
TTCGTTGAGCTTTTGCTGTGCTCCTAACTTCTTCGATCTTCATGGCTGAAACTGCGTAATTATACTACATTAGGTCATACTATTATACGCTAAATAACCACAGTTAAAACTTGGTTAGGTGCAGATACACAAATAAACACTGATCAGCGGAACCTTCTTCGTCCAACACAAAAATGTTTTTTAAAACGAACATACGACATAGTACGTACTTCTCTATTAGCTGTTGATATTTGCCAATGGAACCACACAGGTGACAGGACTATGTAATTGAGGTAAGCCAAAAAAAGACGAGAGTGGACTGTGACTTATGTTTTATGTAATTATATTAATTTGATGCTTAGGACAACAGCCCAGCTTAAATGATGAAATACTTTAAATACGTTCTACGACACGCCAAACTTGCTAACAAGAGTTTTAACTTGTTTTCATGTATTGTTTATCAATACAATATGTTGATCTATTGATTAAACAATTAGTAAACTCTATACATATTAAATCGTTTCGTTAGACGACGACTATAATGTACTGAAGACTGAAACAAACGATGCGGATGCAATACAGGCAGGCTTTATCCGTCCTCACATAGAACAATAACACATACAAAACATGCTATACAATTTTGGTAAAGCTGAAAAATGCGATGAGTAAGATCGGCGCCGATTTCATACCGTCTCGATAATGTTTATTAAGTTACCCCAACAATCCATATACATTCTTCATCTTCCCTAAACTCTTCACTACCTTTTCTACCACTACTGCACTATCAACCGTACTCCTTGCGATTTGCGATCAGTTTCATTGTCATCGATTCTTCGTTCGAAAACTACCCCTCCCTTCCCCCGGTTCATACCCTCTACCACATGACAGCAATTAGGTTGACCTTATGATATGACAAAATTACGATTCTGAATATTCATTTCATTTACATTTTAGCAAAAATACAAAAGCTATATACGCTAAACTACTCAGATAATGCCTGGCGAATGTGGCAATATTTACCCAATTTACTGTGAAATTACGGTTTTGTTCGCAAATCGATAAAAAATTAATTGCAAATTTCTATGTGGAAAGGGCAATAATTTTTTTTACTTGGACAGGTACTTAAATATGAGTATGAGTTATGAGTATGAATGGTACGTTAGGGTAGTTGGAACATGTAGTAACGATTTTATTTCGGTATATTTCACGACACGGAATTAGCATGCGAAAGAAAACAACAGGGACAGCAAATAAATCTTCCATTGACGCATTGTTACATACATTTATCAATATCATGCAACAGATGGAAACGTAAACGCGAATGAACGATTAGAACAATTTACCCTAATTATTTGACAAAGGTGAGACTCTGGCAGCTCTAGATCTAGTTATAACAATAAAACATCATTAGACAAAGGGAACCTTGAAATCTTATTTTTCGCTGAAGGACGCCTTGAGGAGGCAGTATAGTAGGAGGAAGCCTGCGCACAAGTTCATGATGATACGTAAGCTTGTGCAATGCATCTAAGCTGGAGAGTGGAGACCATAACCATAGTTTTCCGTCTTCATACAAAGCATAAAGTAGACAAATATTTGTTTTTGCACGACCGATGACCCCGTCATCTAAAATGTGTCTTCGTTTATCTACGTTATAATTTATAATCATTATATCGTTTTGTGGAAAGCGAGTAACTTGAAAAATAAAATTCTTGTAAAACAGAAAAAACTGCCATTTTAATTCGATAAGAATACAGATTTTACCAAAATTACAAAGCTGATTTGTATGATGAAATGCTAAAATGCTACTGATACAGTTTCCTATATACGCCATGTCAGAAGAGTCGATGAAAACCAACTCCCAGAAGGTCTTGAATTCCATTGGAAGTATCGATAGCAGCGTTGTGGAGTCGGACCTCTCATTGGTCAGTCCCGACAACGGAAGAGCAATAATTGCCAGTCACGAAAATAGTACCTTATTGTCTGAAACGCTCCGCTCTTACATTGACGCCCTTAAATTTGACACATCCGCCAAAAGAGAAGAACTTGTAAGAAAGAACAGTAGTGTGTTGGTTGCAGAATTACTAGGACATAATAAAAATTCAAAAGGGCTCAACAATACTCTGAATGAAAATCATAATATGAGCACGAAAGCCAAATCTAAAGGGACATATTCCGCTGGTAAATCCTCTGGCCACCTGGATCAAAATTTAAATTCATTAGCAGGTGCCAACAATAATAACAAAAGTCAGCAACAATTGGGTTCAAAGGAAGCAGGGAAACGTGAGAAAAGTTCAACAAACGAAGTGATTCGTGAATGGGGCAGACGTCCTTTGTTAGTGGAAAGTGAAGCCCCCTGGACCCCGAGGAACAGAATGTACCAGAACACCCTCAAAGCAATTGCAAAAGCCAAACAACTAAATCAACAAGTACAACAGCAAATGGTCAATACAAATGTGATGGCTGCAACAGCTGCTCCACCAGGGACACCGATAAGTTATATTGCAAACTATAACGGAAACGTTCCCACCTTTTCACCAACAAATAATAGCGTTTCTCCCGTTTATTCGTATGGGGTGCCGGTTTCGGTGACTCATCCCAACCAGGGACAAGCTGTTTTAACTGCCATATCTCCAATTCCACCAGATATAAACAATAGACCCTTTGCAGCAATGACTTTGGAGCCCAATCAGTATCCATATAACTATCGCGAAGTTGTATTGCCAGTGCCTCTAGTACAGCAACCGCTACCGTCGCCGCCTCCTGTTGCTTACGCTCAGTTTAATACGCCAGGCATGTGGGTGCCTGTAATAGAACAATTAAACCCACAACAACGTCAGCCTAAGCCAAGGTGATGATAACTCAAGGTTATCTCTGTACCGTTGTTCCAGCTTTCAATTTGTGTCATTGGCTCAAAAAAATTTGTAGTTGGTTTTTGTCATTGGCATGATATTGTGTCTTTAAAATTGTTTATCTCAAAAATTAAATTGCCAATTTTCGACCATATACACGAGTACAACATTTTTCAATAGCGTATTTTATTTGGTGTGTGCTGGGTTAAAAGGCTTTAATTTTGAAGAAAAATGCATATTTGAATATTTGAGTATATGGAGAACTTAAATACTGTCTTCATCACATTCCATTATTCGCTATCAAAATTCTAGCTCTGACAATGTAAGATGACACTTCCATTACTTCCAGTTATCACGGAAAGCATCAATCTCATGGCTAATCATGGCTTGTGTCTGTTGAGCCTGGTCTGGGCGTCAAGATGGCGAGTGAAAGAATTTTGACTAACATCTCGTTTTATCTCCTAGTGTCGGGTTTTGTGCTTGTACCATGCTGCATATGATGTACATTGTGTGTCGTCTCGTAAAAAAAGTTTCTTACAAACTTACAAAAACCTAGTAAGATATTGGCACGTAAAGTTGTAAAAAAATGCATTGCATTCTTAGTGGCCGGTCTCGAGTACACGAAGAGATTATCATTGATTTAACATACTGACTGTCCCATTAGAAAAAGTCCACACGACGACAGTACTCAAAACAACAGATGAATACGAAGAGATAATGGAAGGTGGGTGCGACCATCTGCACTACTACATACTAATTTGCTTTCACGATTATTTTGCATTTGGGATCCAGAGTTAGTCAACTAAAAAACGGTCGAACGATGATGATCGCGATCTTCGCGTGTGACGCTGACGAAATTCTCCAATTCAGTGATAGGAATGAGACAAGTACAAATGTGATGAGATGATGATGACATGACGAATAAAAAAGTAAAATTGTATACACGTTCCTACAAGCAGCCAACAACGGAGATGAATATTGCAACTGAATTTCTCTAAGGAAAAACGACAACGAATTCTAAGAATAAAAGCAGGTTGAAGGAAGCACTAAATGCACAACAATTTCGGCCAAAGGTCTTCCACATATACACTGATATTACTGCACTCAACTACTGTGAACAGACGTAAATTGGGTTTAAGGATGAAAATGAATTTAATAAAAGTGCATGTAATTTCCAATATACGTTGAATGAAAGAAATTTTGAAGAAGCGACGCTGTTACAGGGAGTATTGTTTGGTAGCCTCGTCTCCGGTAAATTTTTTTTACAACACAGGAGCCGGAGGAAGGATAACGATGATGATGAAGTTGACCTTATGCAGTTGTGTTGCATGGAGTTGTTCCTTTAAAAAAATTCTACGACAAGATACGCGACTTAAGAAGATGCGAGTGGTGCCATACAAGATTAATGGCATATGGGATGACATTACGGTTCTTCAACTTGTAAAGCTGTACTCCAACGCTAACGCTATTGTCATTACATATTCTAATGGAAATCACCATAAAATGTAAATTTATGCACAGGGGAAGGAAGGAGCAAAAAAAATTAGTGTCCATGACTTGTGATCCGTATTAACTGTCAGAGAATCTCAGTTGCGTCCCTGAATCTGACGAGGTAGTATCTCGTAAAAAACTATACAAACTGGAAATAAAAAAATATATGTGCAATAATTATTTAAAAAGTAAATTCTTTGCAGCTAATACTGCCTTTATTGACGACAAGTACATACAATAGGTGGCTCAAGATTGACGTTCAACGGGTTCAGTGAAGTGCAGTGATAAGTGGGGTAAACTAGCGTGGAAAAGATTCTCCCCTCTAGAATCGATTGAATTTATAAGGATACTTTTTTTGCTTTCTCGGCCCAGGGTACGCATAAAGCACATAAAAGGTTTAGTCGTCAAAATAAAAGTATTTCTTCCGTATAGTTAATGATTGTACGCGAGTCAAGTCAACCCTTCATGCTAGAAAAATGCTGCACATGCCGTATCAGCAATTGCCACACCACCAGAGCCAAGGAAATGTTTCGGACTGCAATGTTTCTGACACGGTTTCCGAATCTTCGGATAATGCCACGCTCATGTCCCTGTCCCTTACGGACTTGACTGCCTTGGGAGCTGGACAACTTCGGGAAGACATTCGAGTAAATCGTAAAAAGCTGGAGAGTCTCATCATTCGAGGTAACTTGTTTCTTAACACAACT
The DNA here is from genome assembly GCA_027744055.1 of Callyntrura sp. NNG-2020. NCBI lineage: Eukaryota > Metazoa > Arthropoda > Collembola > Entomobryomorpha > Paronellidae > Callyntrura > Callyntrura sp. NNG-2020. The sequence continues at coordinate 5,027 of JAHZNE010004266.1, forward strand.
CGTGACTTTTACTTTACATCAAAATGTGCATGCGTGCAACTAAATTATAAACTTCAACTGCAATTCGCTTATTCAAGGGAATCTGAAAATTCAAAAAATGCATTTCAACATTTCAAGCCTTCGATAAATCAAAAGTAAATATCATTGTTTCAATTTGGTTGAAATCTCAGGCATTTGAACTGCGTACACGGACAACGCAGTAAGCTTGATCTAAATTACAAGTAGGGCACATGTTAATTATTCCCTAAAATGAAAGTCGATGATGATTGATCATGTCCTTTTACTGAATCCGCCTTTGATTTGCATAATAATAACATATACCTACATACGTATAAGCTCTTGTACAGGAAACCGAGTATTCGTAGGGAACAAGGGTTTCAGCAGAATCGTCGTGTCACCCTAGATCCATAAGTTATTTTATCAAATTTGACCTCAAATTAGCTGCATGGCTTACGTGAGACCATTTTAGTCGCCCCAAAAATGTCATCATTTTCTTCACTACAACTGTCGGTACAGCACATACACTATCTCTTCCGATACACTATGATATCCGTTGAACATTCGACGTCGCCGCCAACTGTCCTCATTCCATTTTTATTATTTACTCTATTGTGCTTTTGAACTTTTGTAAATCTTCTATTTTTTCAAGTACCCATGCTTTATTATCCGCGACTCTTCAGCAAATCCAATATTGCCACGAACTAAAAAATGAATCTTTTACAGCATTCGTGCTACGCTTCTATTTTTTGGGTTGCAGGAAAAATTTACATGAAACGAAGATTCTAACTTCCACTTCCATGCAAGTCGTTCAACCAATCATAAATCAGAATATTTTACTCCTGGTTGTCTTTTCTCCACACTCCGTCAGATTTCCCTTGCTACCTACAATTTGAAAAGCACGCACGCACGCACTATATCAATACAAATAGTTCTTCAAGAAGCTACACTGCTCACTATAAATAACAAATATATGTCCACTTCCATATAAATATTGCTATTCCTTTCTCTCGCGTTATCCCGTTTGAAAATCAAATTTGACCGTGACGCTTCACATAATCACTTGTAGAAAATAGATAAAAATTAACTGATGATTATTATAACAATAACAAAATGATGATATACACGTTTTCTATTCCATGTGTTACATATTTTCTGATGCGCTATCAATAATTCATCATGGCGTTAATATCTTCATGTCAATTAATTAATCATGTAAATGTAGTGAAAAATGTTTTCATAAAAACACTGAATTCACAAAACAGGTCTGAAATCTCTCTCGGAAATAATTTTTCTCAATTTTTGTCTTGGTCATGGACAGCTAAACATATTTCGTAACATTTCGTTTGTGGGTCACGCTTTAAATTCAGCGGCTGAGAAAACTGGACCTGAAAAAGCATTTTTCAAATGAACCATAATAGAGTAAATATGCAACGTCATGTTAATGATCAATACCAAATAGCATTTACACTCACACTCGGGTCTAAGGTCAATGGCTGACAGAATGACTCGTCTTTGTCTTCGTTCATTCGTACAAGGGAAAATTATACATAGCGTACTTTTAGCAAGACAACATAAGAGAGAAGAATGCACTCTCTAATGGAGAAAGTTTTTCCGACGACCTCTCGTTCTCCCCTTTTTTGACAGTTTTCACATGTATTTTTTTTTATTCTTTTGATTTGACTATTTTATTTCTTCGATCATCTGCAGTAGTAGTTTAATGTTTACAATATAGAATTTTGTTACAATTTATAATATTTAGGATTCATTCATTCATTACTACGGGTGTGCTTATTTATAACCGTTGCAATCGTGAATAATTTTAGAATATTTGATTATGTTTCGTTTCTATTTTAATGGAAATGGTTTTTGTGTTATTACCGAGTTAGTGATAGGTTTTAATTAGGACTATTTATAATAGGAACATATTTAAGGTATATTAAAGTTCCTTTTACGATGACATTTTAACTGTTTGAAAAAAATAACGAAAAAGGAAACGAAAAGCTAGACTCGAAAGATGACAACCTCTGTAGCAACATTGGCCACTGACTATGGTCACTTCACAATGTGTAGTCTTGGTCAAGAAAACGATGGCTTTGGTAATTGGGAAAGTTGATCCCGGACATTTTATTCTCCAGCAATCATCATCTTGGAGTCTTACTATTGTATTGTAAACTTTGAACGTTTAATTTTCCATTCTAGAACGTGAATGTCCACAGGAAAAACCCTACATGGATAAAGTAAGTTGTTCATGTCATTTGAAAAGTGCCCAATTTGTTTTAATTACATTATCAGCAAGCATTTAAAAAAAATTGGTGATGACTTTTTTAGTTGATGGAAGCTACAAATACGTACATTCAGTGGCCTTCCCGTATGAAAATAGGAGCTAAGACGAAAAAGGACCTGTACGTGAGAGTTTATGGACATAATCCTGACGACGTTAATGAAGCTAAGGCTCAAATTCTTGCAGATTTTGGACCGCATAGAGTAGGTCACTTGCATTTGGAAAATATTTTCTTGAATGGAAAGTGTCTCACTAACAATACTAACAATTGTATTTTTTCTCTTACAGGACTTGCGAAGCTCCGTTCAAACTGTGGAACAGGCTCGTTCCCGTGTTCGTGTATGTTACTGTTCAGAATCACGTTGCTTATCTTAATATCAATGAATTTGTTTAATTTTTTGCATAAATATCTAATGAAAACATTTATTTTGCAGGAATTAAGTCCATTGCTCTTCCAGTTTACTTTGCCCATGATCAATTCTGCGTTCGAGGGAAATCCTGATGCACATCACGTTTTCATTGAAAACATACAATCCAACTACAACGTGCAAGTGACCATACACCCCCCGAACAAGCTGCAACAAACTTCCGTTACAGTAAAGGGTTGTGAAATTGATGCAACCAAGATCAAAGAGGCAATATCCAAAATCGTTCGATATTTTTCTGGAGGATCAATGGTATATTCCACTTGAATAATGTTTCCTATTGTTTTAAAAATCCCAATCATGTATGGAATTCCTTAGTTTTTTCATTTATAATTACGTACAGGTCAACAACTTAAATGTGGAGTCAACTATGGAAATATCAGCTGCCCAGCATAGCTTTGTACGTGCAGTAAATGACAGCAACATTCATAGTATCATGATGAATACTGGAGCCAAGATCATTTTCCCGGACCTCAGTGACTCTAATATCCAGCAAATCAAGCGTTCACGAGTTTATGTCAGTGGAGAAATCAACTGCGTTTACAACGCTCGCCAGCAACTAATTGTACGTAAATTACACTACATCTTCTCTCATAATTTTAATTTGATGATTTCAACTCACGACTATTATCGTTTAATTATGATTTTAGGGTTGCTTGCCTCTGAGGATGATTTTTGATTTAGCTGATGATTTTCCTTTGGATTGGGAAAGTGTGCGAATGATCGGTTCTGAGCTTAACGTAAATGTTAAGCTTATCAATCGAAACAGGACATCTGCTGACCGTGGTGGTATAGGCTCTGCGTCTCTTCCTCCACCGATTCCTGGAAGAGGACGAACAATTCAATTAATTGCTGCTGAGAGAAATACTGTAAACATATATGAGGCTAGGCGTCGCATACTTGGGGGTATGGAACCCCCTACATCTGTAAACGTTCCCGCAACGTATGCTTTGAGACCAACTATTCCTACGGGTAAAATTTCCATTACTTAAAACAATTTACAAATCATTTGAAATTTTTAATAAAATAAGTTATATTTTCACCCAATTGATTAGGGAATATGTATCATTATGGAAATCGCCTTACGGCTCCGCCTGGTCCATTACCTCCGCTTATGCTTCCCCCAAGCCCAAATATGCTGTCTCCAGTCCTGTCACCTTCTTTCTGGCCACCTACTCCGTATGGCAGTCCATTCTGCTCACCACCAATTGCTACTTGTGTGGTCAACAATGGTTCAGGAGGGAACAACAATTCTGGAATGCCAAATAATGAGCCGCCACCAGGTTTGACCAAAGTTCACAACATTTCCTACGGCCATCATTCGTCACAAGGGGGTCAAAGCTTTGGATTTAATAACAATTTATCCACTCCTGCTGGACCAACTCCGGAGTTTAACTTAGCTACAATGAATGCTATGAAGCAAAACATGCACTTGCCATTAATGGAAAGCCACGTGATCAAAGGCTTCCCCACACCAGCTTCTTCAACAGTGTCTGAAAGCTCAGGCAACTCTAATGCAATGAATATCTTGATTCAAGAGTTCCGAGATTTTGACCTAAAGAGGAAGGCTCCTGGTTGGGAGCGGTCAAATACCACGCCCAACTTACTTGGTCGTGCACTTGCGGCATCAAGTAGCAATGGCTCCAGCGATGGCTCAGTTTCTGGAGAAAATGTGGAGAATCCAGTTGTCTCCAGCAAACCCATGCAGGACAAAAAGTATATGGCTGTAAAAGGTATTAAAAGAAGAACATACAAATCCTTCGTTCATTATCGACTTTTAAGTTACTCATGACCATCTTGGATTGTAATGTACACAGCAATGTACAATGCTAAGATCGGGCCAAATCCCCGGGTACCCAACGCAGAATGGGCAGGCTATGGATTCAGTCGAACTCATCTTACCTTATTTCCACAAGAGGGAGAAAACAACGGCGCACTTGGCAAAGATGGTACGGAGGCAAATCCATCAAGTATCACTGGCGAGGAAGAAAATTCATCGGTTTCCACTGGTGGAACATGGACTGAGTCAGAAGGAACAACTTCTGGTATGATCGAACCACAGCCGGGAGACGGATCTACAGTGAGCAATTCCACTTGCAGCAAATTAAAAAGTTGTAACAACAGTCTTCAGCAAAAACCACCATTGGTATCACAGCAATCAAATCTTTTGGATTTTGCTGCATCACGAACATCGATTTACAGGAAAGCTACAGATTTGCCATCTCTCTTCATTGAAAATGGACTCAAGGACTACATTGGTAAATATTATGAAAATCAAGATTTAACGCCAGTCATACGTAATTATTTTCATTATTAATTTCTGTTATTACTTGCCTAGATATGTTTATGTCCGAGGAAATCGACTTGGAATCTTTTGCCACATTAACGGAAGCCGATCTCAGAGCGTTAGGAGTTTCCTCATACACTGTTAGAAAAAGGATGCATCTTCTTATCGCTAGTCTGAATTGCTCTCAAAATGACACCAAGGATAATTGGGATTAATGTAGTAGATTATTAGGAAATCGCAATACTACGGTTATGTTAAGTGTAAGTTATGATATTGATGTCTTGTCTATTGAATATTAACCAAATATTTTTTCATACGTGACACATACAGTTGATAAAAAATATGATAAAATTCGTTTGTTATTCATTTTGCCTGTAATAGTACGTTCTCAAAGTGAAAAGTGATATCGTTTCGATTTTGAAAGAATTTTTTTGTAATTAGAATACTTATACTTACCAAAGAGCGTACTTGCATGTAAATCTGCAGAAAGCAATCTGATGGATGTAAAAAAAATAGTAAGTTAAATGATAATAACAATAACGTAAAGAATAGTGCGGTAACTGTAACACTTTAATCGAAATATGTAATAGTCAGTATTTTGTTGGTTTATCAAGTGTCGATATAATTCATGGGTATTTGAACTTTGTTTCCGGTAATTACCAATAATATTAAAATAATAATAATAATAATAATTAAATAAACTCTCGGGCTAGTAAGTAGTACCACATATATTTGGGTAATCATCACCAAACATTATTATTATTATTTATTACTGATTTCACATAGAACAACTACGTCTACGTCGTCGTCAAATGAAATAATATATTTAAAAAATAAAAATATTATCGATAAGCATATAAATACATTATATTTGATTCTTTATTATTATTCCGTTTTCTTTTTACCATCTGCAAGTGTAACACAACTTTTTCTTTTATCTACGATACCACTAACTAGACCCATGGGTTCTTCTGCAGCATTAAAGTCATGTGCCCTAGAAAATCAAAGCAATTTAATGCACCAAAATACACAAAACGGAAGTAATAATTAATTATGAATATTGTGATTGCCTATTGAGTTTACATTAATCGTAGCGTCATTTCCTCACATTGAATTGGCATTTCTTGCACGACCCCTTGATAGATGGAACTAGAAAAATCCATTAAAGACATGATACTCGTCGTTTCAGACAATTTTTTCGTTATTCCTGGATTTAGTTTCTGAAGAATCTCTCGTGCATGGGTAGTATTCGTTTCTCTGTTACTCTTTTCCTTCCTACTTCTCGGAATAAATAAATCGTAGCTGGGCAAATGCCATTTGTAAAATATGTCTGTGTAAACGTAGCATGTTCTGATGATGTCCCTCGTCTCTTGAACTAATCTCTGCAACATGTATACATTTTCGTGGAGGACATCCAGTGAGTACCAGAACTCGTTTAGCATTGGTACCAAGCGAGTCCGCTCTTTCTCCGTCAAAGATCTCGGGATGGCATTTCCTTTAGTAAATTGTAATATCGAATATGTGATGTCTCTGCAGTCCATCAGATTGCCAGACTCTACCTCAATCGCGGAGACTTGTTGACATATCAAATTTAAATCCTCCGCAGCCATTTCTACTTTATCTAAGGTGCACTGCAAAAACTTTTGAAATACCGTGACTCTGTCTTGTGGATGCAAGAGACCAAACTGTTTTAAAGACTCTGTACTCGACATCTGGATGTAGATGGTTAATGGTGACCACTTCACTGAAAACACGTCGTCGTCATCCTCCAAGTCAATTGGCGAATCCAGCCCGGCTCCTAACCTTTTCCGAGGTCTTGGAATAAACTTTATCTGTTCGGGTCTCACCCGCAAAGGATCGTTCGCTTCTGCAATGGCCCACTTTTTCGATAACCGCTTCAAAATATTTAAAGCATCTTTACGCATTTCTTTAGTCACATTAAAAAACTCTTCCGCCAGCTCGATAAATAACTCCCCAGCTTGACCGAGTTCCTGATACTTTTCTTTTATGTCTATCAAATGAGTCTGCATTCGGTAATGATCCTTAGAGTTGGGACAGTCGATTAAATGCTGACAGGTGAAACTAAGGAGCCAAATATACCCACCGATAACCGAGAGACCGTCCGTGCCCGGCTTTATACTTTCCCAATAAGCGAGCTTTTGAATAAGGGCTTTCACTGTGGCTATCGACTTGCTTAACACTGCCGTAACCGCCACACAACAGCTTTCAAAAGTAACCAACGAAGGACACTCGTACACCTTTCGATTTTTACTGTTGCTTTTCGAGAAACATGAACAGCAACATTGCTCCTCCTCGTCATTAATGTATCTACAAGAAGTAAACTCAAACATTTTAAAAAATACCGGAATCGAACCCGCACTCATTTGAGTGCACATTAGACAATAAAGTAACTGACCGAAGACGCTCACTACTTATGTCACGGCTCCTTGATGCTTCGGTTGCCCTTCTCTTGTCAATTTTACTTAGGACAGCTTTCTTAAATGTGGTACTCTGCACGTCTTTCGGAATATACGGACCATCAATGTTATCTAACAGCTCCTTCAAATCTGCAACTGTCTTCGCATTCCAGCTCTCATAAATTTCCGTACTTAGCATTATTCTGCGTTTTTAGCTGACGGACAGACACAGAAAATGTCAGCAGTTCCCCATAGTTCTCTTATTCCTAAAGGATTTCATAGTGCTAGATAGACATTCTACAACGCTCTAATTTGGAGATCACTGTCTTCTCCCTAGGAAATGATTCACATATGATTTTAGCCAAAATTAAAAAAATAAACCAATAATTTCCCGCAGTAAAGTGACCTTTTTAAAGGTGGTCGTTATTTTTATTTGGAAACAAAATCTCAAACATTCCATGACCTGAATTAAAGTAAGTTGTTTTCATGGTGCAGTATAATTATGTACGTAATAGACTTACATTTTCATATTGACTCTATCCCAGTCTGTCTAGATTTCATTCATTTTCAAGAATCATAATCTCGCAAGAAACATTTCTCCTGCCACGTTTTATCGCTAACCAGAGAACAAACAAACTATAATATGCATAATTAACTCCATTTTTAGTATACTGCCCCAGTCCTGTCAGTAATATGCTCCTCCACTGTGTTATTTTACCCAACGCCCAGCAACCAAAGATTGTGTGATCTCCCCCTCGTGTTGTATTTGGGTACATGACTAAAAGTGTGAAGGCGTGAAATGAAAACCACAAAACAGACTACACCGCTTGACACGAACAATAACAACATCATTCACAGAGTTGTTATTATCCTGACTATAATAATAACCATAACCGTGATGATGATCATCATATTTGCATGTAATTGGTTCCCTAGCTTATAGTAGATGTGTATGAACACGTTATTCTGGAAAGTTGAATTGCGCTTGTCCATCAAAAATGTGAAGCTTTATGATTGTACTGCCAATGATACTAATTAATTTTCTGTACAATGTCTTTGTACAATTGGCACACTGTAACTTTGAACATATATAGCACAGTTGTGTCATATTAATAATAATAAGTAATGAAAGATTAGTGTCCCCTGACACAAGATTAATGACAATTCAAACAAGAATACATGTCCTTAGCTGCCGTTGCGGCGAATCCTTTTTCTCTCTCGCGCGATCAAATGTTTGCTCAGCTCTAAAAAGTTTGTTTTCGCATTTTCAGTGTCATCATATAACACTCGTCAATAGCCAAGGAGATTAATCTAAGTCAATAGCTAATAAACATAATAAACTGCTTATCAGAGAGACGCAGTATGTAAATTAGATTTACAAACTTATGGACAAGTTTTCCTAGTGCACATTATTAATATTCCTGTGCCATTAAGTAAAGGTGAGAGGGACATGTCATGGAATTAATTGCAGTGCAGTGAGCGCATGCAGGAGTTCATATTAATGTTTTTACATCTTTAATATAGTTTATTAATAGTATATGCTCCAAAAACAGCAATAAAGTGGGCCATTTCCCAGTAAAACCACGTTTCCGGTGCATTATTTTTTATCCGGTGGTTTCAGACGAAGTGGTCCATGGTCGATACATTCCAGGGCAAAAACAAGGAAACATGAATTTTTAGTAAGTTGTGTTGTTGGATGTTCTTTGTACGACCAGCACTTCTCTTACCTTGTTCTTAACTCTCAAGGAGATATTTCCATTGATTGTAATAATACGTCATTTGGATACCGCAAACATGTCTGTCAATGACCATTGGTTTTCTATGTAAAATTTGAAGTTAGATCTGTAATGTACGCCGAATTGAAGCCGATTGTTTTTTGCGTACCGCTATTTAAAACTAAAATTGAAAACTCGTTGTGCAAGAGGCAGGACCGAGCTATGTTGAAAGATTTTTTACACAATCTGGAAGTTGCATCGTTTACACAAGATTACAAAAAAACAAAGTTTTCTACACACGTGGGTGGATTGCATATACTGATTAGTTTAATGAAAAAATTGTCTCTATTTGTTCTTGCATGATGAATGAAAATAAAAAGTATTGTCTTATTATTTTTAAAAAATGATGTCTTAAGATAAGTAGGGTACCCACGGGACACCTTAGCACAAACACATCCATCATTAACAAACCCAACGATGGAACCCGGCTGGCCATACGGCGGTCTTTAAATGGTCTGTGGCTTGCTAATCTCTGCCCAAGGTTATATGAACAAACGTGTTATACTTTGCAATGATGACTTTTTGTTTATTTATCCTTGGCATGTCCAAATGAGTTCTACGAAGGAAGATAGAGACTAGAGACACACATTTTCTCAAATGCTAAACAAAGCATCACGTTTTTCTTGAGTTGATTGGTCTCTTTAGCAAATTTTCTGAAAACAGAGTAGTAGTAGTAGTTAGGCAATGCACCCTAGTAGTTAGGGTGCATTGCAACATTGCCATCACCGCACATACTCGTAGAGTACCTTTATCCAGAAGCCAGATGGTCAGTTTAATCTGCAACAGTGGACCCCACAAGGGGTCATGTATAAGGGTAAGCGAGCGACGAACGTTCAAAAATTGGTAACCTTAATGTTGTTAATATTTCCCAAGTAATTATTGTCTATCGATCGATAATTTGATGGGTTGGTTGCAGTTCTTACAACTGGTAGTTGGGTACCAATAGCGGATGTATTAAATGGTATATCCAGCGGTTAATTGCTGATAACGTTGCACCGGTTTATATGTGTATTGAACTTACAATAATTAAATGCACCATGTACAGGATTTCTGGATGAAATGCTGCATCAACCGATGACCGATGATAGGATGATAATGTAAAGCAATAGAGCAATGCATAGCAATAATATATACCTAGCTCGATTTTTATGAGAAAAAGCTATCCAAAATATAAAAAGGCAAACGCAATGCTGAACCAACTGCGAAAATATGTTGTGTTGCTGACCGATGCATATTAAAGTGCGGAATAGACCTCGTCGTACTTTTCGTTTAATTTTTAACCATCTCCACAGCACGTCGCGCATCATTAACAAGATCATTTTATTGGTTTTATTTTTGTCGTGTTGTAATGATGACACACAAGTTGTAAATAAGCCGCATATTATTCGCATGCTTGCTTTGCGGCAGTTGCTGCTCTTTAAAAGACTCTTGGGCTACCTTCATCTTCAAAGACATGAGACACCATAAAGACCATGGACAGAAAAGAATTAACAACTTTCTTAGCTGAACATTATGATGTGTGTTGCTCGCTCAAGTATTTAACTTATGCGTTGCTGTCGATGATTTACCCTTTATGTACTCCGTCCGTGTGCATTGTCACTTGCTCATTCTAGTCATTCTTATGCAATCTCGTACACTCGTACCAATTTTGCATAAATACATAAAAACTTAACTTACGTGACCTTCACTTCATCTCAAAAGACAATTGTAGCAAGAGCGTTCGGAGAATTAAAAAAGATGAACGTTTGGGAGAACGATCATTGTTAAACATGATTAAACTTTTAAACAAAAATGCGCCAGGTTGTACATCCTTGTCATTGTTTGAATTTACAAGAAGGTCTGGATTTCCAACTGAAATTATCGACATTTTCTCCAACTTTCTCACTTTTGCCCTCCCCTTCAGCTTGCCTCTTGCATGTTTTATTGCTGCAAGAGAAGAAAAAAAGTTTCCCAAAGTGAAATTGAAGATGAAATATCGTAAATGGAGTCGGCATAATGTAATCATTTTTTGGATTGGCTGATCAACAATAAAAATGCACGTGCACATTCAGACTACCCAATACTGACCCCGTGGTGGTTACTGCCAAAGAAGCTACAAATCTATCACTGTCATTATTATGTACCACGAAAATCCCCACAGATTTCAGCATAGGCCGCCCCAAAATATGAGAACATCAACCAATCTGATCTGATACCGTGAAGGAGAATTGTAAGGAGAGTCATTGTTATCTACAATAATCAAATTATCTGCTCTGCTCTGTGTGTGGTTGATTTAAAATACAAAAGCGCTTGTGCAAAAAAACTCCTCTTTGTACTCCAGCATATACATCGGATGTCCTTCAATAAGAAGCTCCACAGTACCACACTTGATTCACAACAATTCATGCAAAAAAAGCACTACAGAGCAACAATGATTTCATTTTAAAGTTTTGGCAAGAGTCAAAAATGTTGAAGCATACATCCGCTTGCCACATTGTAGCAGCGTGTACAAACAAACTCCCTTCTTTTATCTCTCCTCTCATTCTCTCGTGGCTTTCCTGCATTACTAATTTATTAACAAGACTTCAAGTTGGTAATTTGAACAAGCTAAGCTTCTCATTACATTTCGTTATTATTTGGATTACTTCGTTCCTTCGTACCGATGCATATGACGAGGAGAGGACGACGGTGACGAGTTTATGTACTCTTTTACTTTATGCAGGTACTACTCCTTGTAAACTTTACTCCCTTTACGATCCTCCACGCTGGGCTGTTGTGTATAGGCCTGTTGTCAAAAGATCATCCTCCAATGATTCCAACGACTCTCTCCAAGAATTTACCCTTTTTAGTGGCGTAGCTCATATGTTGTATCAAGCTCCAGTCTATGACTCTTGGTAAAGCTAAGCTCCTTTTATTACAAAACTTGCAAAAACTTCTTCCACCTCCACGTCTCCACCACCACGCAACGACGAGGTTCACCTCAGAAATTTGGTTTACCTCATGTATGTTTGCTCACGTCTCCTTTAATATTACCTGTGTTCCATCAGCCAACATTGACTCTGAGCTCGTCTGTGTACTCTGTTCGTTAGGCTGTATTATTAAGATCTGATGCGGCAAGCGGCAGTGGTGACTCCCTAATAGAACAATGCAAGTTACATGTAATCTGAACCTATGTATATGACGACAACGACAACAACGAGATTGAATGGAGACTATGCACGTACAAAAGCGCAAAACAGTCCACGTTGTTTGCGACCATTATTGCCGTTTTTCGTACTCAACGTCTGACAGAATCTGCTATAAAGCGTTCCCTCTCCTCTCTCTCTCTCTCTCTCTCTTCCTTTTTGCTTACTGGTCTCCACCGGACTTTTATTGAAGACTCAAATAAATACATAAAGCCTTTCTTTTTGCTTGTTGTCTTATCGTACAAAAAAATTCTTAAGCAATCTTCCAACAATAAAATCCCACGAGTCCACAAACCCAAAGCGCACACAAATATATTACACACATACAATATATTAGTCCCTAAACAATAACAATATACCCAAAAAGCTACACAGACTCACATCACCTAAAAATTTGATGATCAAGTTGCGATATACATGTACTATTGTTACCACAATGCTGCTGGTTTACCTCTTCTGTAATGTTGTGCACTTCACTTCAGTACACGTCAAGATTGCAACCATGTACATATAAGCCACTGCACAACAGTATATAGTAGCAACGACAGCAATGTCATATCACACAATAAAAACTAGCAACTTTAGCAGCACAAAACGGACAGCAAATATTTAATGTAAAAGGTAGGATACAATTAAGCTTAGTATGTATTTTTCAGGGGAAAAATACTCCCACTGTCGTCGTAAATATAAAATGCCACACGTTTAACTTATTGCATATTTATTGTGTGTGGAGCCCTGCCACTTTTCTGAAGTTTAGTTGATGATGAGTATAAGTCTGCTGCAGTTACGAGTAGCTCTCACACACTCAAGACAAATACTTGGCGAGAATAAATGTATGAATGCTTAAAAAAGGCAAAATCCTCTGACTTTTGCAGTGGTTTTGGCAGACAACGTTTTGGTTTTGTTGTGGAATGTGGATATATATGTGTGCTCCCTGCCAGAATTTGTTTTTATGAAAAATGAATGACTCCGCAGGAGTAAAGCGCGTGTGAGGGAAAGGTGCTCAAGTGTGGGAGCTTTAGGGTCTTTTCCCCGTTCATTGTTTTGTATCATTATTCATTAAGGAGAGGGTGGAAAGTGTCAGTTTCAAAAGAACAGCTTTGCTGCATCATCACTTGTGCAATATTGGAGTTAATTGCTGTTGTTGTAGTTTTTGGGAGTTTTTGCCTGTGTGTGAAGGAAACAAGTTTTTCCAGAAACAGGAAACAGAAGCGTCTTTTTAATGGAAAGTGTCTGCAAGCGGGTATGCTGCACACAAGAGAGAGGTAACCCGAGTTCATGAAAACTTTTTCTCACGGTCGAGGTCTGTTGTGTGTTAGGCTGGCCTGGAAGGGTAGAGCGGTGATGATGACGTGATAGAATGCGAGCAATGCGAGCGTGTTGCTTGTATCGGCTAAAAAAAATCAGCATATCTTTATTCGCTGACTGACCGTGAGGTATGAGCACTCACAATCAGTAACATGGTTGAAGTCAAGTGAAAACAGGATATATTTGTGTTGTATCCCTCATCCCCAAAACATGAATCAATAGCATTGATATTATTGGTCCATGAATTCCACTTAAATACGTGCTGCTGCTGAGAAAACGTGGGGCATAACAAAGCAGCGTGGGGCGCTTGCAAGGAACCACATGAAACTGCGAATCAAAAA
>JAHZNE010004267.1:0-21484 GCA_027744055.1 Callyntrura sp. NNG-2020
TGAAGGCTATGATGGCGTATGGACATAATATGGGACCGTTCACAATTATTGGGAGAACGACTGCCCTAAGTATTTTTGAAATAATTAAAGAGTACACATTCTCATTGTTGGTGGGGATTAACACATAGTCATTTGTACACTTATTAGGTAACTACCTTATATGTCATTTACACTACGAGTTCTCTTAGGCTAGCAAATACAATTCGGTCATGAAGATTACAAATCTTCAAAGGTTGTCTGCCAAAGAGAATTTTGTAATGTTACCGGGATTGCCGAACTACAACGTGCAAATGTAGTGTAAAATATATAATTTTTAATACTAGCAAGTGCTAACGAATCAAATGATTGTCTGTACCATTTTTCTTATATCTGTAATTAATATTAATGGCGAAATGAAACAAATACAGAGGCGTAGTGATGATGCATGGGCGCTTTATGCAGGTAATTTTTTGAGAATAGTTGGTGGGTTTACAATAGATATACACATACCGTGCCATACACAGGTTAATGTATAAATATGCTTCTGCACAGTATATGCCAACATTGCCAACCCAGTTCCTTGTTTTAGTTACTTTTCAGTTACGGTTAAAATTCACTGGATGTTTTTGCATTTTATGTTGGTACTCTTGTTACTCTTCATTTTGGTGATCACCTCTCCTGCATTAGAAGAAAGGTGAGTTAAATAAAAGAAAAACTGGAAAAAAGCAAGTGAAAGCTATGAACGTCTGCGGGCATAATATGGGATCGTTCAACATATGCGGTAAATGACGTCTTTGAGTTCGTTGAGTGATAAATAAGGAGTACACCTACACTTTGTTGGTAGGGATCAAAACAATTCAGGCGAAACACGACAGGGCTTGAACAGCTATGAAATACGCTGGGTTATATGCGTTTTATTAACTTTAGTCTGGATTAATGTGCATAATGTCCTCAACATCAGAACAAAGATATTTTAGATCAATACATTTTTGTGCAAGCAACATTTTCCATAATTTTTTGGGATATTTGTTCGAGTATAAAACGTGTGATTGTAGGTTTCCCAGTGACTTGTTATTATCAGGACATTTGAACGATCACGTTGGGTTCACGTTAATCAAAAATTTAGATAAACATTTTTACAAAATTCGTGTGCTGGAACATTTTTACATTTTAATATTAAACAAGCATTTAAATAAATATTTATACTTGATGCATGTGGTAAATTAGAGAAACAGCTAATACATTTATATAAATAAAGCATTTCCAGACTTAATTACATTGTGCCTTTGTTCTGAATAATAAGTTTACGTTTTTCCTATTAGACAAAACGACTTCAATTTCCATCGAACAATTACGAATATAAGGCAATTTTAATAAATGATAACTTGTCTTAATTTAAAAGGGACGTCTTATTTAATTAAAATACATTTTTTTAAATTTCGGACAGGCGTTCATGTGGGGGCAGCAATAAACATTTTATTTTCAAGGGTTAGATCATTTTTACATTAAACTTTTTCATTGATTTTTTCGGCTAGGTACTAATAAGTCATGTTATTCCAAAAAGGTTGCATAGTTGCACAATATGACAAAGAAAAGATGTAATGCAAATACATAGTTTAGTATCATAGATTAATTTTTTTATCAAAATGTTCATTAATGATCAATTAAGAATTAAATATAATCGAAAGCGTACTAATTATCATACGCATAACGGCGGATTGACTTTTTTTTACCAAAGCTTAATATTTTATTTGCTTTAGTTCAAATAGCAAAGTTACCGGATTATGAAACACAACATTTACCACGTTTATTCGTTGCTACATCATAACTATTATGTTTAAACTGAGACACCTTGGCACAGAAACAGACGTCTTGTCTTGGTTACTCACCTCACCAAAACAAAAAATTCTGTACATGTTTTTCAGTTCTCATTTTTCTCAGTGTGCTTTAAAATTTATACATGAACTACTTTAAAACTTTATAATATTAGACATGTCTTGAAACTAATAGCATCGCATTTAATTTTCCAAAAACTAGACACAATTTGATAGTATATTATTTAAGTTAAAAAAATGCCATGTTCTTCGAAATAAGTGTTGTTATACTGCAAGCACTAATCAAAATAATTTTACATTCGATGTTATTTCTATATGAAATTTAATAAAGTTGTGAAGACATTTTTAATAAATGAATATTTTATCACTTGTCCTACATAAAATTCTTTATTCCATCATTACCTTTAGTAACATGTATAAACCCTATCTTGTCCAAAAGTTCAAAACACGAACGAAAGAATTTTTACTTGGTAATTTATACTATGTATTCCCGTAATGTAATTTGACATATAATAACATGCCAATTGCAATGTTTAATTTTGCACTAAAAGTAGTATTTTTGCTGTCGATTTTTATACATAACAAAGAGAACCATGAACACGCTCTGTGTATGCAGCAAAGAAAAATTTGTGTTCAGGTGAGGTAAAGAACGTTAACTGGCGATCCACTGGCATCTTCTTGGTTCCATATAACTCACAATCCCGATATTTTGGAGTAGAATTGTTGAAAATAGTTATTTTATCAATTATCCGTGTAAATTTTACTCTGAACTTATTTTCCGGTTGACCCTGCTCTGTCGGTCGGTCTGACCGGTCGTGTATAAGTTACTAAAATACCGGTGTCTAATTTAACGTGAACTATATAAAAATGGGATTTGGAGAAGCCATGATAAACCTACAATTGTTTTACCAAAAAATTTATGATACCCCATGGATATATTCTGCAGAAACTCAAAAGTATTCCCCTAACCTCAAATTTCAAACATGGACAAAATTCTGGAAAGCCCGCATCTGGTATTTACTCAACGCCACCATTCTTGTGTTTTTTTTCTATTCTTTGCACCACTTTATATACCTTATCAACAACAGCTCTCAATATACCGCTTCCCGGTTCGTCATGGAACTTGTATTTTACTGTATTGCCCTCGGTGTTTGCACCCAAGCACTTATCACTACGCACATGGTGGAAACTCAATTAACCGAGTTCACTGACCACCTTCAAGAAATGGCGTTCTTAGGGCAAGTACACCCAGTTGGGTGGCCCACTCTGGGCAGACTTCCACAATTCGAAGAAAGTTTTGCCTACATTTGTGCCTCTGGTAGCATGCTGATCCCTGGTACAGTATTCTTTTTCCCGTTATTCTTCGATTTCGATCCAATCAATCTTGTCCTTGAAGGGATTATGCCGCAACCGTACAAAAGATTGTTTTCTGCCTGCGTTTGTTTTGTTGTCTTATTTTATGGTACCCACTCCGTTATATGTATATTACTGCACTGTATCACGAACGTTTACCAGCTCGAAAAGGGGACAAGGAACAACTTAATTCGAAGTATGCAGCTTCCTCCACCGCCCGGGCATCCGCTTCTGGATCGGATAGCTCGTTTTGTTTTTCGACAGATTCTTACACTCCTCGCAAGACTAAAGAAAAATAACAAAAGAATTGGGGCAAGTGGAAGCGACATAGAAAGGCATCACCAACGAGCGGTACTGATCCTGAATGCCATTTCCCAACGGTTCCAAGAATGCCGGAGGACACACATTCAATATCAATTGGCTATGGCAGCATCGAATGAAATTATGGCGATATTTGTTCCTGCAATGACGCTGGTGGGACTATTTCTGGGAACTGGTTTGAACTTTGCAATAATTGTGTTTCTAAGCACGGAATCCCTACGAAAGATTGCAGGTCTATGGTTTTTCTTACCGTTCATGACGGGATTGTTGCTGCTAATTATTTGGGCAATCGCTTTTCTCGGTTGGCATGCTTCCTCTACTGCAGTAAATACACGGGAGGTTATACATTACTGGAAGGGTCAGTTAAAACGAAGAGCCGAAAGGCAACAAGTGACAGCCATGATGGCGTATGGACACAATATGGGACCGTTCACAATTTGTGATAGAATGACAGCTTTAAATCTTTTTGAAATAATTAAAGAGTACACATTCACATTGCTGGTAGGTATTAGTACATAATTGTTCTACTTACTATGTAACTACTGTTCTAAAGGTGTATCTCCAAAGTTTTGTGCAATTTCTCTCAAAAATAATAATAATGACCAAATGAAACAAACTCCGGTTCGGTTCTCCGTTAGCTCAACAATAGTAAGCACGACTACATGTTACCAATTTTTTGTAATATATAGTACACGATTACTTTTCTGGAAACTCAACTTTATTGTTTAATGAAGTGTGCCATTATGTCGCCAACGCGTTTTTCCCATTAAATTAATGTACACAAGAATATTTAGGTTACGTAATCCAATTACACTAATTTAAAATTGTGCATTTATATTGCAATGACAATTTCTCACTTCAGTAACGCTTTCACGGCAGAAATAAAAACGTGCGACATGGGCACGCGGCACACTATTTTGTTTAAATAAAAACCAATCTTATATAACGAATATATTACGATGAATATTACGTCACGCAACACAATTTACTTGACTTAATAGAAATAGATTTTATAGAAACCTATGTTTTTCAGTTAGCTTTAAAATAGAAAATAGAAAAAAAATTCATATTCAACTGTTTGCCGTTTTACTTCATTCCTGTTGTTTTTATAATGCATTGAGTACCCTAAAGCCCAAGTGCTTGAAGACTTTACAAGGAAAGCTCTATTAATATTGTAATTGTTTGTGTCAAAACTTCAAGTAACACAAATGTATGATTTGTATTAAATTAACGTTTTACGTTTCCTGTCATCAAACAATACGACATTTTTTGCTGCCGTTTTGTGCATTGCGCATAATATAAATTCTCTTTCCTTCAGAAAAACAAAACATATGAAATTAAAGCTCTATTGTAACCTTATATTTTATCCGTAATCCTGTTCATCTTCAGTATATTTCGTTTTTCTTTCGTGTACATATATTTGCTTCATTAATTTCCAAATTACATACCGGATTATTTAGAATGCAACCTCCCAAAAAAGAGAATTTGGAATTTTCAACGTAGCGTATTAATGTATTATTAAAACAATTTAACTGCACATATTATTTCTTGATATTTGCCGAACACTAGGACGTTGTCTATGTTGTCGTTGTCGTAGTCATCATGTCATCCTTAGAATTTTAAAGTAGCTTATATATCATCACCACCTGCGATACAAGTCCATCTTGCCGGAACATTTCCAATAGATGATCAGATTTGAGTATATCGTTACAGCATATCATATTTAGGCCTCATTATACATTGGAATAATTACTTTATGATTGATGAAAATACATGTTACAATTATATTAAAATATTCGCACTAATCCGGCGACATGAGTTCAGAACAACTTCATTTTTACTACTAATAACAGTATATGTTAAATAATGTACGACTTTTCTAATTCCTTAATGACCAAAACCCAATCGTGTTAGTAAAATATGCTCGATTCAAACAAGTTCCCCCATTGGCACTGAATATTTAACGTGCCTAGATGTCATCGCATTTTATATATTTGTATAACATCACTTTTTTAGAACATCTAATTTTGTTTGATTAAATAAAACTAGAAGTATGCCGTATTTCTAACGTCTTGTTCCTATTATAATTATGTGAACATTTATGCCAAGCCTTTATAATGGTATCGAGAAGCTCTAATATGACATCGTGCATTTATATAGCAATACATGTTCTCGTTACGTTTATGTACTATGTAGACAGAAATACACACAGACCCTAAATCGTTTACACGTGACAAAAATATCAAAGGGTAAGTTACTAGGATTACATATACTGAAACACACCTTATCTGAAATAATTGAAATAAGCGGAATGTAGATATTATGTAAATTAATCTTGTCGCTTATGTAGCTTTAGATTTAAAACATAATTTATTATTCAACTTTTTTTGCATTTAAGTTTCACCAAATTTGGGTTTGTTTTTATATTGCACCATAGCCACAATGTTATACTATAGTATAGAGTATATAATTAGCAGAACGTGCAAGGATTTTTATCAGCATTTAAATTATTAGTGCAGAATTTCCTGAATAGCATAGATATACAACACATAGTTAATAAAAGTTTGCAAAATGATATAATGTTTTACTACTGCCTGTTTGGAACAGTCCGTCCTTAAGAATACAGTATGTAGTTATGTGAAAACAAAATTTAATTTTAACTTTATAATTGCATTCAGTTCAGATATACTACCTTCTTCGTCTTGTTCAAGTACATTTTCTAAGTAAATTGTAAATTTACATCCGTAATTTCGGTTTATTTGAAACACAAGCCCAAACGGGTATTTGATATTTTTTAAACATCGGAACACAACTATGCATTACTAAAGCAGTATAACTTCGCATTTTATTCCTTTGCGTTTGTTTGTTTTTTTCACCGTGATGTAACATTTACAGCTAATTATTAGATTTGTTACAACATTACCTGCAACTGCTGTGTAACGGGTGTAACTTAAAGCAGCAGCCGTATATATACGAAATGACTAGCCACTTTCTACAAAAACTGAACTAATACTATCACTAACAAAACTATAAAATTTATAAACTATAAGACATACGACGATTGATTTCTCATAAAAAAGTATCACGAATTCATCACAGATAAATTTTCATTGTTACACTTAAAATAGAATGATACACGTTGGCTATTATAACAATTTTAAAGGCAGTATACATAAAAGCAAAATTTGCAAGAACTTTGTTGTTTTACTTAATTTTTGGGCCCTTGCTGTACACGCATATTGAAAATGGGATTTTGTGTCGCAATAATAAATCTTCAGCTAGTTTACCAAAAAATATGCGACACACCCTGGCGCTACTGCACCAACACAAACCGGTTTATTGTGAATTCTAGATTTTGCAACAAATCCAAATACTGGGAAACACGAAGCTGGCATTTCACCAAACTAGCCGCTCTGTATGCGTTTTTATTCGGAATCAGTAAACTAAAAAATATTTTTAGTGGCACTGTACAATATTCCTCTGTTGAATATATTCTGGAGCTATATCTGTTCTCTTTCGCGGTGGGCGCTGCAACGCAAGCATTGGTAACAGCGTATCTAGCGGAAAGCCATATCCACAGTTACGTGTCACATCTACAGGAAATCATACAACTAAGCGGTGAACAGGCAGTTGGATGGCCAACTTCAGAAAGACCCCCAGATATTTTGGAATGCATCCCGTACATCGGTGCCCTAGGGAGTTTGCTGCTACCTGTAACATGTGCCATCTTTCCGTTGTTTTTCGATAAAGACCCAATTAACGTTCAACTTGAAGAGCTGGTGCCGAATCCTTACCGGAAGCTATTTGCGTCAGCGTTCTACATGATATCAGTATTTTTCGGGACACAAAACTGCCTCTGCGTTTTGCTTCATTGCGTAGCATGTGTGCATCAGTTGGAAAAAGGGACCAGAGATAATCTTGCCCTGAGTCGCTTGTTTCCGTTTCACCATCGACGGACCTTTCTCGATCGGTTGATTGAGTCACTGTTTTCACACCTGGTAAAATATACTGAGAAGGTGAAGCAAAGATGGGTGGCCGATGAAAAAATAGGAAAAGGACAAACAATCTGGAGGAATGTGACAATGCGGCAGAAATACAGAATCCCATATGTAAAAGATGCTACTGGTCGTTTTAAAATTTGCAGGCAAGTTCATTTCCAGTACCAACTAGCCATGGAAGCTTCAAATCAGAACATGTCTGCATTCGTGCCATTAACGACACTGGTAGGCTTATTTCTTGGAACTACACTGAACTATCTATTTGTGATCATCGGGACAAACGAGAAGTTACAAGCCAATCGGGGAATTTGGTATGTTGTTCCAGGCCTGTTTATGTTTCTACTGATGGTTCTATGGATAATTAATTTTCTATCAAGACATGCCTCCTCTGCAGCGGAAAACACGAGAGAGTTGAAGAAGTATTGGATGGGTAGACTAACACAAAAGGCGCAAAGAAAGGAAGTGAGAGCTTTGAGATGTTTTGGACACAATATGGGACCATTCTATAAAATTGAGAAAACAACTGCTCTTGATTTGTTTTCTATTATTGTGGATAACACCATAACATTATTGGTTAGCATGAAAGCATAAGAAGTAAAGTAATGTAATGTAGTAATTTGAGTATGAAGCAATTTATGTTGTATAGTGTACGTAATCACCTTTAATGTTAATTGTAAGATGTCGTAAGATAAGATAAGAATCGTAATTGTATGATAATTGTGTACGATGCAAAAACTATTACATATAGTTGATGGTATAAATTAGTTACAATAATTTTAGCATAAATGTGATTCTGTAAGCTTATTTAACATTTAAGTTAAATATATTACATATGCAATTAGTGCAATTAATTCCCTACACGACAGTTATTAACTACGGAAAGCATTTTAATGCTAATATAGGTTATGCGATCAGTATGTTTGTCTGTCAGTCTGTCTGTCAGTTCATCCGTCTGTCTGTCAGTTCATCCGTCTGTCTGTTTGTCTGTAATCCCGAAAACTCTTCAGGGAATTGACGGCTTCCGCTGAAACTGTGCATGTAGGTACGTTAGGTCAACAGAACATTTCCTAATGAAATTCAGACCGGACGGTCAAGTATGGAGGAAAGTAGGGGGCTGCTAGGTCACTGAGTACCCAAATTTTAAAAAATCTAAAAAATTGTATAACTAACTACGAATATTTTAATAATGATTTGGTTTATGCAATCAGTATGTCTTTTCACAAGTGCGAAACGCATCGCAAAAATGAATATTTGGGGTAACCTATATCTTAACATCTAAAAGAGCTACGGCGTTCATTTGCATGTTGTTCGATAACTCTTGAAATGTGCTGGTACACCATGTAACAGATTTCGAAATGTTTTGATACTTGAAGCTGCCCTCTGTATTTGAGACACCTTTTCTATAACATGCACGTACAAAATATTTATATATTCTGTAGTGATGTTTTTTGGATGACAACATTATCACAGTCCATATAATCTTACACATACCCATAACCCTAAATTGTATTGCGTTTCATTACATTGCATTTTAAAATTCGCGCGGAGCTGCCAAGGAGAGCAAACCGTGTTGGTGTTGGGGCACTGACGACAACAAGCTTATACATTGCATTTGTTTATACACATCTGCGATAGCAAACGTTTTGAATAAAAATACGATTTAATTAAATTTCTCCGAGAATCAATTTTAGCGCAAGTTTACCCATAACATTCTTACTTACAATTGTAATGATATGCCTATATAAAATTATTTTTCTTATTTTTCGTAATTCATTTTATATTCAATTTAGGTACAATAAACTT
The DNA here is from genome assembly GCA_027744055.1 of Callyntrura sp. NNG-2020. NCBI lineage: Eukaryota > Metazoa > Arthropoda > Collembola > Entomobryomorpha > Paronellidae > Callyntrura > Callyntrura sp. NNG-2020. The sequence continues at coordinate 9,290 of JAHZNE010004267.1, forward strand.
TATTGTGTATTTCTATTTTATTTTCTAAGATATAATGCTTAGTGTATCTTAAATCATTTAAGGGTTTATTCAGGTATCTACAACAATAACAATTTAATGCAGTTTGTTTGGACATATTCCGTTTAAGGTACTCGATAGTGAAGACCGACATGATACCGAACAAAACCGTTTCCCTGCCGTGTTGCTATTGGCCACCTGTAGACATCTCTGATGCTTGGAACAGTGGAAAATTTATTCTACATAATGAAGGAGGTCAACTAAACATTTCAGCGTTCCACCGAATAAAAAATAATATCTCAGCCCTTTTTGGATATTTGCAAAAATATTTCAATTTAATTTCAGTTCGTCTAGGGCTTTTCTTGTTAGTTTAATATCATTTCTATCATCAGCTGTATATTTAAGTGTGTGTTTTAACTTTTGAGATGAACATATATAAAAATGTTGAACACAATAGAACGGACATTTACTTTAATGGTATAAGTTTTAGTTTCATGTAAATTTGAAGACAATGGTAAAAATAAACATTAACTAAAAAATCCAAGAATAAATTAATGTTTGAAAAAAGTATCTGAAAATGCAATTTCTTTCTTTTAATAGATAGTTTTAATTTGTGTTTTCTTGGATTCCAAATTCGATCACTTTATTACATTAAACATACTGCATTTAAATCAACTTATTATACAAAGCTTTTGTATTGGTTTCTGAAAGTAACCCAAGTGAAATATAGTCTGACTGGTGGGGTAATAAATGCAAAAGTAGCCCAAAAGCCACTGTATTGTTTTTAAACCTTAGCCAGTGAGAATAATAATTCCTATATATGCTGCTACATGGAAGAGTTGCATAGTTGTGATCGCATTTAAACAAAATATGCCTTAGTATTTGCACAGTAGCATAATATCCGGAAAAGCGTTGTACCAAAACTACATCTACAGGCATATTTATGCTTTAATAGTTTCATGTAATTCCACAATTTTATATTATCAATCTTAATAAAGATCTAAAAAATGACATTTCAGGATCTACTTGAAATTGCTAACATATATATAGTTCATACGCGTTTTGAAGATATTAAGATTAAGACCGTCGTATCAGCCAACGCAACTACATAGAAATGCCTCGCGACATGCTAACTGAATATACACAAAGAACACCAATCCACCCACGAACTCAAAACCCAACCTGAAGCGACACACGCAGAGGCATCGGGGAGAAACATCCATTTCCCCTCCCCAGATCACAAAATTACGGGGCAACTGAAAACACATTCCCGCAAAGACATACATGCACACCTCACTTCTAAGGTTTACCAAGGGCCTTCCATCCAGCAAAACGTATCTATTCAAAGCGCATCAACATCGACGTTTCCCCCTACCGAGGAACCGGATCCAAATTTGTCGCCGCACTCGTAACTAACTGATAAATTACACTATTTAAAAAATAATGCAGTAAATAGTTATGAAGTAGTAGTACCACATAATAATGAAACGGATTGATCGGAGCTCAATGTTTGCGCAAACGAATGGAACAGATTTAAGTTTGGGAACCTTTGTTTTCATTAACTAATTCATGATTAGGAAATTTGAAAGAAAAAATCACTAACTACATGAGAGCTTTAATTTTAACACTTCATAAAAATTGGATTAAAAATGCCGAAATAAGGTATGTTCTACGAACTCATGTTGGCTGATACTACGGCCTTAATATTTTCAAAACGGTTTGTTATTGCTACCCCTTGTTACCGGGCAGATTAGTTACAGGTATGAACTGTATCTATGTTAGCAATTTCAAGCTGATCCGCGAGTGTAATTTTTTTGACCATTATATTCGTTTAAAGATTGCCATTATTTTCTGTCTGCTACATAAGCGCTTTTTCCATGTCTTTTTGTTGTTTAGAAATTTGCAAAGAACAATCAAGAAAACAATTTTGTAGTTTTTAATACATGGTATTCTCATTATTTATTAAATTGAGTTGCGCATTTACTTTTTGTGATTACTACGTTGGTGTATTGACTTGCTTCTTCCTCTCCAGTTTGACTTACTTTTTGGTTGCCATCACTTCTTAAATAGTGTCCATATAATTGTGCACTTTTGGCTTGTGGTTTCTTCCACCACACTATACACGCTAAATAGCATTATTTACGGCCCTTTACATCTTCATTAAGACCAATGATAAAGTAGTTTACTAGTAATTTAGTTTAATCTCATCAATTTAAACCACATTGTTATGGTAAAGTACACTCCATAAACGTTCCTGATAACTAAAACAATTAGTTTGAACTCGTCAGATGTAAAATACTTTCCTAGTTATAAATTATCGCTCCAGTTGCTACATTTCATAAAATAATTTCATTCCTTATTGGATAATTACGCTAGTTATTTGCTGAAATGATGTGATTATTCTAATGACAACAATAGTTGTTTTTTTAGTTATTCCGCTTGACATTTCTGTTCTGAAAGGTAATTTTAGAAAGGCATATATACTCAAATTCCACAATGGAAAACATCGCCAGAAAAACCGACCGCTTGTAATACCGCTTAGAATTATTCTCCATATATTTTACTTCTTCTAACATTTCCCACACGAAATGAACTTTGAAAATGGGATTCGGCATTGCCATAATAAATCTGCAGCAATTCTACCAGAAAATATTCGACACGCCTTGGCGATACTGCGCAGACACCAACAAGTTTATTGTCAACCCAAAATTCCACAAGTGCTCAAAATTCTGGAAGGCTCGCACTTGGTATGGGGTCAATTTTGTAGTGCTATGCTCCTTCGTGTACTCATTGAATAAACTGAGACATGTGGTTAGTTCCGCCTCAGAGTATTCCAATATTCAGTTCCTTCTGGAACTGATTGTCTACTGTTTCTGTACGGGAGCCTCAACCCAACTCCTGGCAACAACTTATCTGGTAGAAAACTGTACCCCCGAGTACGTCGCGCATCTTCAAGAAATTTTAGAGCTGAGTGGTGAAGAAGCTGTGGGCTGGCCAAATTCTAGTCGACTACCAGATTTTTTGGAATGCGCTTCGTACATTGGTGTACTAGGCAGTTTATTGCTTGCTTCTTCAGTTGCCGCATTTCCCTTGTTTTTTAATACGGATCCTATCAATGCCGAACTTCACGGATTGCTCCCAAATCCCTACAGAAGTCTTTTTGCATCAGTATTCTACTTTGTCGTGATTTTGTTGGGATCTCAAAACTGCGCTTTTGTGCTTCTGCACTGCATTATATGTGTATACCAGTTGAAAAAAGGCACCAAAGATAATCTGGCGCAAAGTCGCTTGTTGCCCTTTCACCACAAACAAATGGTTCTGGATAAGGTTGTCCAGACTGTGCTTAAGCATTTTCTTGGATGTGGGGAAAAGGTAAAGCGGAGGACCGGAAATGACGGAAGGAGATCCAAAAAATGGGGTAAATTGGTATTGCGGCATAAGTATGAATTTCCAACGGTGGCAGAACTGCTGGGTCGATTCCAAACATGTAGACGCACACATTTGCAGTACCAACTGGCCATGACAGCCTCTAATCAAAACATGATTGTGTTTGTTCCGGTGACAACGATGGTGGGTCTGTTTCTGGGAACGACTTTGAATTACTCCCTATTGACAATCGCGAGTAACAAGACGTTGCAAACTAAAAGGGAAATTTGGTACGTATTCCCGGGTTTGTTTTGGCTACTACTGATGATTCTGTGGATAATAAATTTTCTCTCAAGGCAAGCCTCCTTTGCAGCGGAATATACCAGCGATTTGAAGAGGTATTGGACAGGACAACTAACAAAAAAGGTGGAAAGGAAACAGGTACGAGCGCTGAGCTCCTTTGGACACAACATGGGATCATACTATAAAATTGGAAAAACAACGCCTCTGGGCTTGTTCTCGATCATTGTAGACAACACTATCGCCTTGATGGTTGGAATTAAAAAGTAAATAAAACTAACTTAAGAGGCAGAAAATTTTCTGCGCGAAACAAAATTATTGTCAATAGTAAAAATTTGTGCACATCGGCGATAGTTTTTCTAAATTTTAAAGGCGCAAAATTAAATATATGTATATATGTTTAGATAAATAGAGTATGTTTCATCACCTTATTTGTGTATCATGCGATGTTGTGTTTAAGTCTTAAAATAAAATGAATTTTACTGCTTACAGAACCTCATAAATTATGAAAGAATGTAAAGCTTGTTCTATATTTTGTGGGGATTATGTAACATTGTGTAATGTTTTATTTATCAATTTATATTTCTACATATTCGGACGGCCAAACCCGTTCTTTGGCATTTTGTCTACACATAACAACGCAAATTTGGTAAATTACCGTCGCAGTTGACTTCCGCCAGCATCACTTATAAAAATCTCACTCAGTCAGGTAATTTGTGACTCGCTAGGACACACTTGTGATTTTATGGTCTTGCGAAAAAATTCACCTACCTGGTACAATAAATGTTTTGGACTTATAGACCAACTTTCCAATATAAAAAGAGACAGCTTAAATGCTTTTGAGAATTGTATTGATTTTTATAGACTGAGAGTTCTCATTAAAATAGGCTAATAAAATGAATAATTTATCCGCGGCAGCAGATGACACTTAATTAATATAGGGAGAAAATTAAAAGGAGCCGACGAACTGATATTAGAGCAGCTATTTTGTTTTTGCCTTTCCACGGTTTGAATTGAAAAAAATGTTTTTGTAGCTTCATACGTGGCAATTTCATTAAGGTTTAAATAAGGCGAACTTGTACTTTCTTGAAAGGTGGTTAAAACGACACGAAAAATAGGAGAGGCATTTATACAACATTATGCAAGCAATCATAACCCTTTATGATATTCAGTAATACCATGAGCTATGCAATAGAAAACACCTCGCTGTTGTATCATGTGAAACGATCGCATCGCTTTTCGTAGATATGTATTGTATAAAGCTGTTATAGAGCTTTTGGTAGTGACATACTCTGCTGTAATGGTTTTATAATTTTCTGGCAAATAATTAATTCATGACGGCTTTTATATTGTCATTCTTTATACGAGTGCGATTAGACAATGTTAAGCTTTCTCAATTACTTATGTTACTCTTGGTAGCCAATGGTGACATACTAAAAGGTAGTGGCATAAGAATTACATGTTTATTGTGCCAGTAAAATGGAGACGTTCGATTCTTGATAAAATATTGAATATGTTTGAAGATTTATTGCCAAGATTTATGTCTTGGGAGTAAACATTTGTTACGTGGTTAGAATAGTTAAATGGAAAAACAGTTCGGATGGTTTTAAACTCAAATAGCTTAATAGTCTTGTTGGGTAATAAGATGTGGGGTGGCGATCCAATGATCAACGTAAAGACTTGTGGTACATGTTCTTCAAAAATCATCTTTGTATTCTTCCTCCGAGATATTTGTAGATATTTTTGCATCGAGTATCCTATTTGCTTCAGTTGCAACACGGAAACCGTTATGCTAAGTAGCTATTTCCCTCCTCCACGATAAATACAGTAGTAGCTCACATAGACATTTTTGACGTGTAAAATTGACTGCTATAAACGATTTAGCCATTCAAGGTGAGAATGCTGACGTCGTAAACATCATATTATTTAATGTTTAAACCTTCAAACTGGTTTGTCAGACCTATTTTTGGCCATTATGCTGTCCTAAGAAAAGAAAAATATTTGCATTGCCACTTTTGCATTAAATAATTCTCATTGGATGTAGCATAGCTTTGACAAGTCTAAATTTTAAGTCCTGTGGAATCCAAAAGTTATGTCTTGTTGAAATACAACACAGTCAAATGTACGTGTAATAGAAGCTTTAAGCTTGAGAATACATGAAATAATGTATTAAAAATATTAAACGATATACTAAAATCAACAATTCAGTTGTACAAAAGGTAAAACATAATATTTCTATCTTGTTTTCCTGTCCAACTTGGACATATTCAAAGAAAACATGAATTTATGATTAACTTAACCTAACATTACTTAAATGTATCATAACATTAGTTCCTTTTGTAATTACAAATTCCCAAAACTCGAGAGAAGTTAATGAGAACGACAAAACATAAAAATTTCTTTCCCTTTAGACATAAAAATTGATTGAGATAAAACAGTAGTCCCAAGTTAATTTTAAAAAGCACTAATTAATATATTGTAGATGTAATATTTTAAAACTGTTATTTAGTACTGCTGAAGCTGTGTCATCTTCAGTCCTGCCAGCTTTTACAATCCATTTCCAGTATAGCAGCTCAAACAAGAAAATAGCTACGCTCTCCAGCACCAATATCGTCGTAATATTAATGACCCCCAAGAAATGATCCACCTTCAGGGGCTGAGCATCCCCCGACGAATCCTCATTTACTTCATGTTTAGTATCATTACTCCTTCTTCTCCACTCCGCTCTCTCCCGCAGCAAAAACTGCTTATCAGCTTCCTTCCACTTGTCCACAATATTCATCGGGATCGCTCTATTAAAAGCGCGATCAAAAACCTCCACCAACGGCGACCACTTTGTGAAAAAGAAGGACATCCCACTCGTAAATATCGTTTCACTACCCTTTCTCAAGTTTGTGTTCCCATTTCTATCCATAATATTTTTAAAAATATCATAGTCCATAAACTCCGTCCAGGTGATGCAGGCGTGCCGCGAGGAAAACTGACTCTTTCTCAGACAATCAATGTCATCCTTCACTCTAGTAAGACGATCTGCTATTTTTTGAATGTACGAACTACTAGATTTTAACAGTTTAAATCCCATCCCCACCGCCTTTGACAGTTCCTTTTTGGATGCCGACTTTCTTGCCCCGCTCGAGTTTCCCGCCTTGGCCACCGTCGCCCCAAAATCCCATAGGGTAATGGGGAATCTACTATTCTCAGTCGCAGAAAGCTCGGCAAACGTTCCTGGTAACGGCTTCAGCACCGGGAACGTTAACAGAATCACTAATTTTGCGCGATACGCCGTTGTCATAACAATCGCGTAGAACAACCACAAAGCGGTCAAAAACCGGACCAAGTGCCAAGTCCCCAGCTCCTTCTTATCCTGTTCCAACAGTATAGCCACCATATATCTTGGTATGTTTCCTGTCACATTTCCCGAAGTGCGGGAAAAGCTTTCCCCAATTTTCACAATCACGTAAAACGACACTCCACAAAAGAGAGACGTTACCGCAAAGGCCGCCCAAACGGTGGGTTGCAGAGGCCAATACACAGACTTCCAAGTGTGAAAAACTTTGGGTACACCGGTCACAAATGTCATTCCAATGTTGACGATCGCTATGGAAAAGGACACATCTTTAATGCGTTGGTACGAGTATATCATAGGCAGGCCCAGGTCAGCTCTGCCTTCCAGCACATCTCCAAATACCCCGGTCCAAGTTTTGTTGGCTGTTCGCACTCCGACGGTTCCGTCACTGGATATTTTTATACGGATAGAGCAGTTGTACATGTTCTCTACATATTGCAACGCAAACTTGGCAAATCCGCGCCGTAGTAGGGTCGTACCGTCCGGGAATTTTTCTGGAGAAATTTCCGTCATGTAGGTAGTGTCAGGATAGATTGTCATTGTGAATTCATTCCCTTGAAATTTTGAAGGCGTCCCGAAAAAGTGAAGTTGATTAAAACTTGCGGATTCTATGAGGGAAGTTTGTTCCCACTTGTTACAGTAAAGACAAAAGGAAAATTTCTCATGTCGACCGGAATCAGGATCAAGGTAAACGGCCACTTTATTTTTTATTGTCGAGTACCTGGGATCGGTTTGCAGTACCTTCGTTATATTCTTGGAGAAGGACATAAAGACGAAGAAGTCGAGGTTCAAGTGAATTTGCAAAATTTTGGTGGATAATCGAATGTTAAATGCATTTTGGTCAATTGTGAGAAAGACAACTTTGCACATGACGTTGTATCTTTGGAAGGAAAAGCGGAAAGAGGGAAATGTAGCGTTCGCTAATTTATTATCGGATTCTTGAATCCAGTTTTTACTCACAGTGCACTTACCCGAAGAACTTGTAAATGCACTTATATCAAGAAAAGAAGATCCAACTATGATGTGAGTACATTTTTGCAAATTTAGGGAGAGCAAGTCGAAAATTGGTGGAAAGGACAAACTTGCATAGCTGTTCCCCAGAAATATAGTAAATATCACGGTTTTTGCAAACATTTTTCCCATTTTTTACACGACAGTTATAAAGAAGGTTGTGAACGCAGGGAATACGAAAGCCGCACTGGTTACAACGACTCCCGTTATACAATAGAAGTAGAGATAGCTTAAATGTGTCTGGCGAATGGCTTTTTTGTTTTACGGAATGACCATTGTCATTACAGAATGGTCCAATAAAATTAATAATGTTTTCCCTTAAGACACGAATGACGTCAATTACATTGGAAATTTATAGGAGAAAGCGACTTGTTGGTAGAAAAGTGATAATGTATTTGCCTGCCCCAAGTTGTTTTTTGGGGATTCGCATATGCTAATTTAAATTATTAAGAGCATAAATGAAACACGCCGCTATTTACCTGAAAGGTGTTAAACGCTTTCAACTGAAATACGGAGGCAATTTATACAAAGTAGAAAATGCAATCAAGCATAATTATAATAGCCAGTAGTATACAGGAACAAACGCTGTGTTGCCAGTGGCTTTACTTTTGTGAAAGTGTATGCATATTATTATTAACAAAATTTTAAATAAAGTATGCGCCTTCTACAATTTTGGACAGTTTTGCGGTTTCTTAGTTGAACTTTAATACTGAAATTACGGAAAAATTCCGCTTTTATGCCGTCATTATCTTTATGAGTGACGGTCAAATATGGTCCGCTCTGCGAATAACTTATGGGTTGGCACATGAAGACAATCAGAGCCAGTAAGTGGAATAACCAATGCTTTAATCCACTAGGCTATTACCCCTAAGGATTACATTCTTTCTGAATATACAACTGGTATAAGGCAGTATTTTTAAAAGTTACTTTAAGGCAGATACTACTGAGTTTTACTGAAATGTAGCTGCTATGTGCTCGTTTCGTAAATAACACATCTAGAATCACCGACGTTGTGTACTGGACATAAGTGGTGAAGTTATACGCAAATAGTTGTTTTGTTTTGACTACAAGTGTTAGAAAATCACTAGTTACGTATACTTAAATGATTTCCGCAACAAAGCAAGCAAAAGTTGCAACGGCCATACTCTAATTGATCATTTCACTGAGCTCACTCCAACTTGGTCAATCAATCCTTTGTGAATACTATAAATATGAAAAATGTGAAATTCTTATATGGCACCAGCATGGAATATGTATAGATCTAAAATCTTTGCGATAACAAATTGCTTTTAATTTTCATTTAGTTAGTCTAACGTTACGACCACTAAACCAAAATTCAAACGGCATTCTTGTTGAGACTCCTGGAATTACCATAGTATTCGTATGTTATGGACTTTGGGGTTGTATGTTCCGCAAAACTGCCCACATAAAAATGCCGACTTGCTTTCATAACTTACAAATATATATGTCAAACTGCCATTACTCACATTTTGACCCATGTACAATGTAGTATGCTTTATAATGAAGTTCTTCCAAAACTATGCACAAAGTGGATCGTGGGATGTTACCGCTTTAAAACATTTATTTTGATCGTATATGTTGTTTAGTTGAAATATCCACCTAAAATAGTCTAAAGGTGTCTCCGTTTTATTTATGGCCCATTTCTGTCGGCTTTATTTTTTTTATGGCTTCTCTTTCATAGACACAATATAAAATGTGTTACTTGTAGTGAACAGTAACTACTTCTAAACATGCACGGTGTTCATAACCGTATTACGTATGACAAAATGACGCATTTTTATATCCTTTTACATGACATGCCATTACAACAATGCCATGTCATGTAACATATAATTGAACAAACAGATTCATTGGGTTTGTGGGTCCTTGCAGTAGAAATGCATATTTGAGCATTACAACACGACAAATGGATGTAAACATGTAAGAAATGAAATGTCGAAAACCGAAAGTCGTATTCAACTTCATTTTAAAAAACTTTATCGTGATGTATGGTTTACACTAAATACGAATTGTTATATTTTCATCACATGTTCGCATTTTATACATTAATGAATTTACATTTTTTCGTGTATTCTCTTACGGCATGTAATATACGATGATAATAATAATAATAATACTGAGATGTATTTAGTGTAATAATATTAATAGGCATGATATGCCTATAATTGTATATGCCAATATTATGTATATATTATGCATGCGAATGACCCACTGACTAGAGAGATGTGAGTGGCGTCAGTCGGTGTGTGTACGCGGATAAATAAAGACCTTGGGTGACAAGCACCCAAGATGTAAAGTATGAAATAATAGTACGCTATGGATAAAGATAGATTCGTGATAATTCAATGGATAAAGCCGTGGTCTGTTCCCTTTGGTGTTGAGATGACCAGCATACCTAGAATCAGAGGCGGATAAGCCATCGCTTTTTTATCAGATTTACACCCATTGTTTGTAATAAACTTACTTCATATTATATATGGACTATAACTAGTCGGAGAACATTAGAGCGGTTGTATTATATCGTATACATCACAAACGGACATCCGGACAGTGCAGTTTGATTCTAACGTACATCATCTCTATTGCAGGTTTGGCTTGGCTATTCAGAAACTTTTGCAAATCTTCGTCGTAATTGGAAACCATAATCACAAAAATGTATCTTTCAAAACATCCGTCGCGTATGTTACCATTTTGCAATGTTACCATTGTAAAAGCATTATTTGAAAATTTCAACGACGTTTCAAAAAACATAAACGCCTAAAGCATTTTATAGGTGATTACTAACTTGGTTCAGATGTTATAACAAGTAATTGAAAGGAAAGTGTGGAGCGCTTTGATTGTTGACTTTTGATAGGAATATTAGATTTAGGATGAACTATTCTTATCGATATAATTTATTTTTGCATTAGACAAGCATGTGTTGTCTAGAACTGAAAAAAACTCAAGGGCCCGCAGTAAAGAAGCGAAGTTTCAAGGTAGTTTTATGTCGACATATAATTATTGATCTCAGTGATTAAATATTCAATTTAACAATTCAACACGGTTAGATTGTGCCCGGAGAAAGAAAGACAGAGCGGAAAAATATTTTTGATGAACATGTGACCTATAATACGTACGAAAACAAAAATATGAAAAAGTAAATGCAAAAACACGACATTTTTGTGGCGATGTAAGTCTTAAATTTTATTATTAACATAAAAGTATATTTTTACATAGTCTTAAATAGGAAACTATGAACATTTAAATATGCAGTAGTTTTCCAATATTTGCGGATCACCTCAATTTTTATTTTACAAAAACATTTTTATTTATTAATACACTGCTCTTAAGTCTGGTATCTAAATAAAATTTTAAAACTTTGGAACTTAGATTCTGGATGTCATTTATTGCTGAGTAAATTTTACCGGCAAGTGAGATATTGAGTTAACAAGCATTGACAAATAGAAAAAATCCAAAACTTTACCACAAAAGACTGCCTAATTAGCACCTACAACAAAATCAAGTGCAGGGAATAGAAAACAAAAATGTGAACGACGGAGTGTCAATAATATTGTATGAAGAAGCTTAAAATCACAAATGGATAGTTCTTTAACTTCCACAATACATTTTGTAAAGTTTAAAAATAACCTTAAAATTAAAATAAAGCTTGGCAGTAATATGAATGCTAGATAACAGACACTAAACAAATGGGGGCGAGCAGGAACAGTTCATAGTGTTTAAAACTATATTTTACTCACCAGTTTCCGGAAGAGCACCTGGGTCTTACTAATAATGACTTATACAGCAAAGTTTTGTCTTATAATTTTAGATTATCCCATTTCTAATGTATACGAAACGTACAAAAATGAAAGACCTTCTAATCTTGATTTCAGAAAGGAAAACTGATAAGGGTTCAAAAGCAAAATACAAACCATCTAATAATTATACATTCAAGGTACGACTAACCACAATTTGGTAAAGATCTACATGCTTGTTCTACACGGACTTCACACTGAAAGTTGTTGCCCAGCTTATGTCTAACGTTTTATACTATACATGTTATTTTAATATTTTTTATTTTATGCTTTATAAAGATTTGTTCGGTTGGTGTACCGATAGAAGACATAAAATAAAATGCCCTATATTTTAATGCCGAAAGATAGAATGCCCTACGA
>JAHZNE010004268.1:0-11093 GCA_027744055.1 Callyntrura sp. NNG-2020
AACCCAGAAGCCTCGTAAGAAACTACACTCCTCGCCATAACTCGAGATATTAAAACATTTGAAAAACGAGACAGACTATCTACAAGCCGATATGTGTGTTGTGCTGATGACGAGTTGATATTTCAAAGTACTACACATCATCTCTGTACACTTTCCATACAACGCGAATTCACGTACGTACTGTCTCGGGTGGTGGTACTGCATCATCATCATGATCGCGATAAAAAAAAAGAGCTCTGCTCCTGCTGTTCTCCCTATTAATGCTGCTGGACAAGTAATTACGAGAGCTTATAAGCGCAGCAAAGAGCAAAAGTTTCAAGACTACACACGTACGCGAATGCGATTCAAAACCCCCTTTCAAATTTTTCATACCCACCACCACGTACACGTATACCAAAGTAGCTAGGGAAAAGGCAAAGAATGAAGAAAAAAAATGTTTCAAATGAGTCATGTTGAGAGTACGAGAAACATGTATTGAGGTCACGCAATTTAGCATTCATACATGATATGTGACGACGACGACGTCGACGTCGTCGAGTTTACTTAATAAATTTTATTACGCCAAAATAATATTTGGGTGGTGTTCAATCTCGCTGCTGCTTCAAAAGTTAGAATACGCTCGTACGAGATATTGAAAGCCCCTTTGAAACTCTGCTCGTTCGAAAGGACTCCATATACCCGACCGCGACTAGGAGCAGCTGCCATAAAACATTTTTTTGTTACTTTTTACACAGGATATCCTGTGTGTCCCGAGTAAATACTGCGTCTATTTTTCTTCCTCTCTACCCACCGCGCGCTTTTCGAATAAATGAAGCGTACAAACCAAAGAGCCAAGATGACTAAAAGGTTAGAATAGCGCAAAATAAATAATTTGCGATTAAAAAGCGCTCCAAATCTGCCAAGGTGACCTACTCGAAGTCTAATAAATAATTTCTCGTTAAAAAGCAAGATACTCGCCGCGGTCTCCATGCTAACAAGAGCTCGCATCCATCTACTACGCTGCTGCTGATCGAATTAAAGGCATCGAGTAAATAACAGTATAAAAAAAATTCTAATATGGTCAATTTCAATAAACGTACGTACATACAATCACGCGTTACTAAAAAACATACCAAAACTTCAAAGCAACTCGAGAGTATATATGCGAGTAACAACAACTTGTACAACAACTGCCGCTACCCTGACGACCATCAAATAATCTGTCCTGCTGAAATAGATAGAGCCGTACTTTCAAAAAAAATTACGTCGTCGTTTGTTCTTGAAAGAGTTTAGCAGGAGGAGCGAGAGAGAGAGAGAGAGAAGGAAAAAAGTGAATGGATGATGCAACTTGGCGATTCTTATAATATTTTTCGCGTAGAGGCTCTCGTCGTTACGCAACGCCTAATAAAGCCTACTACGTCCATACGTTCCTCTCATCATCTCGCTATCTCTCTTCCCCACAAACGTAACTCTCGCAAAAAAATAATTGAAATCGCTAAAGAGGAGGATTATCTCTCCCCGTTACCATCCCGACCAACATAATTACTCTAGTTGCTGGAGAAGATGTATGCGTGTATGTATTTTTGAAACCGCCGTGCTGGTGTTTGGGCAAATAGAGAGGAAATAGAGAATTCCCCTTGAAAACTACGATTTGAAATGGGGCGATAGAGTATGTGGTATGGGCTGCATAGCATAAATACGTAGTTCTCCTAATTTTTCGAAAGCTGTCCTGCTAAAATATGTAAAGAGAGAAGTAATCCGTGAAAAAGTGGTAGTCCTTGTGCCGATACACACTCACGTAAACTGGCGAGGTTCTGGCGTACACAAAAGGAGCATTGCAGCGAGGCTGAGTCAAAAACGAAACGCGAATCCTCACCCAACTCCAATCCAACCACGAAAGAAAAAAAAATTTTGTTTTTAGAAATACTGACTGACTGACTGACTGGTGAAGAGAGAAAGAAGTCGAAATATGGGATACTCGTGTAGTAGTATCGCAGGAGTATCACTCTAGCACACACACAGACAGATACACACCGTACGGTACTGCAATATTGAAAAAGGAAAAAAAAATGTGGAAAAGCAGGATAGGAACGTAACGAAAAGAGATATTGTTGGAAATTGTAAGCGCAGCAGCAGGAGCAGCAGGCAACCAACCTTGTTGGGTGACTAAACGTAAACCCGAGAGGAGACTCTCGTATATCTGCACGTCTTTTCAATGTAGCGTGTATGCAGGAAATATTGGGGTTTATACGCGATTTGATGTGTATTTTCGAGAGAGAGAGAGGTGTGTGTGTACATGAATATTGTCCAGAGTTGATGTTTGAAATACTGCGAGCATAAAAGGATGTTAAAAGTGAAGTAGTATGACTCCCGTGCTACTACAGCACTGCTGCAAACGACGATGATGATGATGATGGGGTTTCAAAAAAAAAATTGGTGTGTATCAAAGAAGGGAGTAGTGTCGTCGTCGTGGTCGTCGTCGTCGTGAGTGTTGTGTTGTGTGCTTGTGTTGTTGGGGAAGAAAAAAAAATGTTTGGTACGTAACGTAAGAAGGAGAACATGATTAAATTTAATTAGGTTTTTAGGCTGCTGTGATATATTACCAATCCGGAATATCATCATCACGTCTTTTAATACCAAACAGATCCTATTCGTGTGTGTGTGTGTGTGAGTGTAGACCGTTTTTATAACATAAGCAGTTAAGGGGAGGCGTAATGGAGAGGAGCATTTAAGTCATTTTTTTTTCACGGAGGAGATTAGTTCGCTTTCGAAATCCCCAGGCGCTGGAGTGCATTCCAAGAGGAGTTGTTTTTATACGCGTAACAGGTAAGGAATGGGTGGGGATGGAAATTGAAATTGGAATTGCGTTGGGTGTAAAAGGATATTTTGAAAAGCACGTAAGGATAATTAATATCGCTTAAGTGGGTTTGCTAACGAGGCTAGTAGTTAAAAATCGTATTTAGCCACACAATAGGATATTAAGAGTTTTTAACGATTCAACATATTTTTATGGGATGAGACGAAGAGCGCCGTTATATAACTCGACCGTGTATGTATAAGCGCTCAGCGCTCAAGTTATTTTTTCATTTGTAAAATTCTCGCAGGCGAGAGCACAGTAACATAAAACGTTGCCGTTTTTTTTAACGTAGCAGAGGTAGGACCTGTGTAGTCGTAGTTGGAGAGGGACGTGGTAGCTGCTGTGGAGGAGCAGGAGGAGCAAACCAGAACCACAGCACCAAAGCGCTATAGTTTCAGAACAGTTATCAGTGTAGCTGCAACGCTGGTCGGGTGTACAACTACTTACCAACTTTTTTTTATATACGCGCTTTGTATTCAGCCTTATTTTAGTCCTTATTAACGCCATTACAATTCAACTACAGCAGCAGCAGCGCTGACTCGAGCAGCTATAGCAACAGCAGCGTCGTTTTAGAACGGTTTATACACAATCTAACGCAAAAACGCTTTTAAAATCCTTCCTGTTTTAAATCCAACGTAGAATAAAAGCATTTCCCCAATTTCGAAAAAAAAACACAACAACACAAAACGCAACGCAGTTGAATAAACTTCAAATATTTTTTGGCAAGCGCGATAATTATTTTTTTTCAACAAAAATATTATTAAAACGCTTTTATTAAATAATCGTGAATTTATCTACATTTTTTTTACACAGATCGACCAAAATAATTTAATTCGTAACCGTGCAACGTTCTGCGACCGTTCAACAAAATCGAGCACGCAAGTTTCAAATTTTTAAACGCTTTTAAAAAAAATCGAGTGCATCTGTTTGTGGGAGACAACAATATTCAGTGGTGCAGTGCTTGTGTTTGTGTGCACAAAACAGTCTCTACCCGGCGGGTTTTTGAAAGCGCGGGAACGGGATTTCCTATTTCGATTTTCAAGTGCTTTTGAATTTGTGTTTTAAAGACATCTCGAGTGCGAACTTTTTTTTTCGAATTGGTTGTGGTGGTGATAGAAACACGCTTATTGGTGTACCGTGAACGTGCTAATCTGCATAAAGTGAATGTGAGGTGGTGTTGTTATGCGTAATTGCGCCATTTTTAGTAATGATTGAGTGAAGCGAGTGTTTTAAACGAGTGGAAGGGATCAGAGAGCTTTTACACGTCTGCCTAAATGCGTTGAAGCGAGTGTGTGGATAAATAAGAATGGATCGTTCGAGGAACAGACACTTTCTCCAAGGGAACAGGACGAGCAGTCCAGCAGGGAGCATGTTCGGGATCCAGCAGAAGCTGAAGCTGCTCCAAAAGTCGTCGTCGAGTTCGAGGGGGAACTACGACAGTGATAACAACAACCACGTCGATAAGATCAATGGGGATAACAACAACAGTGAGGATGTGAAGAATGAACAGTTGTTTGGGTTTAACGGAACGAACGAGAGGGACGTGAATACTCGCGTATCAACAGCAACAACAGCTCCAGCAGGAGCAACAGAGGCAGATTTTAATGAGGGGGAATAACGTGGTAGAGGAGGAGGATGAGGAGGAAGAGAGAGGAGGAAGATGAAGATATGGAGGAGAGTAACGGGGCGGCTGTACCTCAGCAACAGCACCATCAGAATAATTACGATGGGGATGAGGAAGAGGACGAGTATGACTACCCGGACATCTCAGAGTTTGTCCAGACTGAGATCGACGGCGAGTGCGAGGATGATGAGGAAGACCGGGGGCTACCACCCGTCGACATGAGATGTAATTTATTTTTTATGGTCATTATTTTTTTTGGGGTTTAATTAGCCTAATTTAATTAGTGGGTTAATTTAATTATTTATTTAATTAAATTAATTATGTTGCAATTAATAATTAAATTAAGCTAATTAAAAATAAAATTAATTGGATAAATTGAAATAAAATTTAAAATAAAAATTAATGCGAAAATAAAATTTTTGCAGCGATACCGCAGGCAGGTTACTACGACCCGCAAGAGCAGGACGATGAAGAGGAGGAAGACGAAGCGACAGCAGCGTTGTTGCAGTCCCTCCCACCAGGAACGTTCATTCAAAACACGAAAAGTCGTAACCGGAGTAACAAAAGTTCCGTAAATTCGTCCTCGTCGCCGTCCTCCTCCTCCGCGCGAACTTCGACAACTCTGAACAACTTGCTGTTGTTGCGTAACAACAACCCGACGTCGCGTAAGAACGCTGCTGCGGCGGCAGCGCTGAGCAACGCGCTGCTTCTGATGGAACAGCAGGCGCAACGGGACGATGAAAACGAGGATCAGGAACAGTACTACGGGTCGAATGGGGTGCCACTTAGTCTTATCATGCAGGCACAACAGCACGCCCAACAGCAACAACAACAGCAGCAGCAACAAGCACATCATCAGCAGAAACGACAACAAATGAACAAACCGAGGGGGTTCAGACCCCAGCCTTTAAGCACCAGTGCGTTATTAGAACAGTTACAGAGCCCAGCTTACTCCAAACCAAACATTCTCAGCAGGAAACTCATGGCAGGAAACAGGGATCAACAGACTTCTAGAATCGGTAACCATTTACTCATTTTTTTTACAAATTTACTAACTGTTCAAACAAATTTGCAGCAAATTTATTAATTTTTTATTACCATATTTATGCCAAAATTTACAATTTTTTTTAGCAAATTTACAACAATTATTTGACCAAAATTTTTTAAAACAAATTTATAGCAAATGCCAAATTTACAGCATATGTTAAACAAAATTATAGACAATTTAAGATTTTTTAAACAAATTTGTAGCACATTTTACAAAATTTTCTAAATAAATTTATACAAAATTTAGATAAATTTTTCTAATAAATTAATAGTCAATTTACAAATTTGTAAAACCATATGTTAGCAAATTTGCCGAAAATTTTGGAAACAAATTTACCTGAATTTATACCAAATTTACAACAACTAAAAAAACAAATTAAACAAATTTCCCGAAAATTTAAAAAAGAAAAACGAATGTTTATCAAATTTGCTAATATCACCATGTGACAATAATAAACCTATGACTGCGTTTAATAGATAACTACAGCACGAGTTCTCGACCGCCGCCTCGCCTTCAACCCCGCCCGAACGGTAGCACCCAACAGCAACTGCACCACAGCCTGCAGCAGCAGTCTCAACCTCAGCAGCAGCAAATCTCGCTAGAATCACTGCTACGCAAAGCTTCAAATAACTCAAAACCAATGCCCCGCCTTCAAACGCTGTCGCCCACAGGAAAGAACTCGAGCGGTTCCGGCCACTCGCAGCAAAACTACGTGTTAGACGGTCGTAAACTGAGCTTCAAGAGCGCGTCTCCCGCTTCTCACCATCAAAAGCATCAGCAAAAGCAGCAAAAGTCTCCCACCCGCTCGCTGGAGTCGCTGATGCTGAGCCACCAAAAGTCAACTCAACTGCAGCAACAGCTGGCGTCGGGAAGAATGCGGGGAGACGGGATCATGGTGGGTAACCTGCACATCAGACAGGTCAGTCAACCGGTAATAAGGAACAACGGGAACAGTTTACTCCGCGGGAGCATCACCGGTCAAGCAACCCAACAACAGCAGCAACAACAACAGCAACAGCAGAAGAACATCCCTCGGTGCCACATTTGTAGGAAGACGTTCGCGACAAACCAGGTGCTACAAAGACACGTTGCTTCAGTTCACGGGATCGTGTTCGGCGACATTGACGTCGGGAAACTGAGCGGGAGCGGGGTAACTCACCACCAGATTCAGGGAGCTCTGAAGGCGGAGAACACCAACGGGCAACAGCAGAGCAGTGGGAACAGCAACGGCGCCCACAGGTGCAGGGTCTGCTACAGGACCTTCGGCAGTCTAGAGAGCTTACGCGCCCACGCTCTCAACCACGAGGGAGAGTTCAAGTGTCGGTGAGTAGAACATTTTTAATCACAATTTAATTAATTTAATTAATTTTTCGTAAAATAGCAAATTTAAAAAATGGTCTGTTTTGGCTGTAGTGCGTGCCGTCGTGGGTTCCCCTCTTGGGAGATTCTGGAGCAGCACGAGGCGACTCACAAAAAGTACGAGTGTCGCTGGTGCGAAAAGTATTTCATGAACTCGGGCAATCTCAAGGCTCATGAGCGCATTCACACCGGAGAGAGGCCTTACAAGTGCGCCGACTGCCCCAAAGGTAATTTATTCAGCCTTTTAATTTAATTTAATTTAAACTAATTAAAAACTGAAAAAATAACGAAAAAACTTTAACTACAAATTTATAGGTTTCAAGCAACTGGGTGGTTTGCAGTACCACCTGAAGACGAACCCTACTCACCGCCCTCAAAAGTACAAGTTGGAAGACCAAGACTCTTCCCCCCCGCCTTCCTCAAACCTGCACCAGCAGCAGTCCAACAGTCCGCAGGACTACTCTGCAAGTTCAATTCTCCACCAAGCGGACATGTACGACCCCGACGGTTCCCGGGACGAGGAAGACGGTTACATGGACGAGGATGATGACACAGGATACCTCAATCTAGCCACCGCTTCCCCCGCAGCGGGAATGTAGTAGTAACCGATTCCAAGAAAAATTAATTCAAACTCCTAATTTTTTTCTATCCTCTGCCATTGTAGTAAAGGAAGCGAGTCACAGAAAAAGAACCCGTTAAAAATAACGTCCCCCTCTGCACGTACGGGCACCACACGCCCTCCACAAAACCCTACGTAATGTAGGCTATTGCCTCCACACACACAACACATCATGACCTTAACTAAAACAAACCGTAGAACCGCGCTCGATCGTGATACCACGTTCGTTCGAGTAAATGTATAGAGAGCTTTTTTTTAAATTATACGTAAAAAGAAGAAAGATAATTTAAACCGTTTACTGTTGATCCAGTTAATTGTATAATTAATTTTGTTAGTTTCCCTTTAAGCAACACACACCCGCGCGCGCGATAGAGAGAAAAACAAGAAACCGACAAGTCTGACAGTAGTAGAGTGGAACTCTTTTAATTTTAATTATTAATTAATTTGCTACATATTAGTTTATAAAACGAAACTTCCACTTTTCTTTCCTCCTCTCCCTATCTCTCTCTCTCGTGATCCCCAAGTCAAGTCAAAGAAAACCTGTTTTTTTTCGTTCGTTCGTTGTGTTCGTGTAAAATACCGAAGATACAATATCGAGAGAGAGAGAGAGACCGAGAGAGAGATCATAACGACACCTATTTTTCGAGAGAGATTAAAAATCCATAAACAACAAACATGCCATTTTTTGTTTTACTTTGTGTACAAAAAACAGAAACAGAAACGTCAAGGATTCCCAGTAGATATAATAACAGATACACATTTAAAAAACCGTATAATTCCATTTATTGAGTGGTACGTAGAAACACACACGTAGTAGGATTTAATTATAATACATTAACTATTATTATTATTATTTAGTCAGTGATATTAAAATGTAAACGAAATTAATACGTAATTTTTATCAACAATACAATTTAGTTTGTAGTTAGTTAACTATCGTGTTTGTTTAAACAAAACAGTATACCGTAATACGCTTTTTGTTTCTAGACAACAACAACAACAGAGAAAACAACAACAGCCTATATTATTATTACATACATATAACTATATTATTATCGTGAAAAAAAACTGTAACTATAGAAACAACAAATCATTCCGTGTACACTACCGTGAGTAAATAGTCTCGTATAATATATATAAACTATTTTTACGCAACTATAGCCTATGCAAAAGATAAATAACAAATAAATGTTTAATACAATTATACTTAGAGAAATGAGCGAGAGAGAGAGAGCGGAGGAGCAACACGAGCATAATTAAAGTGCATTATTAAACAAAGAGCAGGCGCGTAATTTATTGTTGCTAGGCAACAAACAAATTAATTTTAGGAGTAAATATCATTTATACATCTTATTATTATTATTATTATTATTAATTATTATAAATCCCAAGTGTGTATTCTTCCATGATGCTGTATAAAAAACGATCTTCTTATTTCCCCTTTTTTCTCAACTTGTCTGGACCTCTTCTCTGTAAATAGTACTTCCTTCTTTCCCGTAACGATTTAAGAAACAAAATATATAATTACATAGATTCCACTTACTTCTGTACTTTATTTTTATTATTTTTTTTGGTGTCCCACACTAAATTTTTATATAACAAGTAGTGTGTAAAATAGTGCTTCCTTTTTTTATTACTCTGTCGTGTGGAAAAACTGGGAGTGGAGTAGTAGCGTGTATAAATCTTCTTGTGTTGTACTTATAATAATATATATAGATATATTTTCTTGAAAATTCGTTCACAAAAGGGCTTTTTTTATATTTTAAAACGCTTTTTTGTTCGTGATCCTTATTGTGTCTATTTCTTTCTCGTTTTTGTCTTTCTCTCGTTTTTTGGTGCGTATATGTTATATGTAGTTTAAAACGATATGGACAGGTACTCGCACGTTTTTTTGTGTGTGCATCATCATTATCATCGACACGTTTTTTTTGTTATGTGGAAAAAAAGACAAAAATATATACATAAAATAAATATATTATATGCCGTTATTAAAACCAGCACGTTTATATTCGTAAGAAACGAGTTAAAAAATGTATTCACGTTTATATGTTTGAGGAATAATAAAGTAACAAAAAAGTTGAAAAAAAATTAAAAACACGTCACCATCGAAACTGCATTTCATTTTGTACTTTTAATGGCGTCCAGCCAAAGATTTACAGTTTACATATTGTTATGAAATGACTCATACTCACACGTTTATATGCGATGGGCCCCAGGGATTATATTTCCGAAAAGGTCAAGTAAAAGGCTCTCACGAAGGAATGAGTCATTCATAAAATTCCAAATTCTAAAAAAAGTGAAATTTAAAAATATGCTTAAAGAGCGCCAATTTGCATGCCCATATAAGTGCATAGCAACGGTAGACGACATAACGTTCCGTGAAACTGTCCATGCACTCACACTCACACACGACAACGATTACATAACCGAAACGAGTGTAAAGAATAAAAGTTGTCCAGAGTGGAGCACACAGCCAGTGTGTACAAAATAATATTTCCACGCGAGCTGTGTTCCTCTATGAATAAAGTGTGCGTGTGTGTGATTTGCTAGAGTAAAAAACTAGAAGAGCCCCGTATCCACAAAAAGAGAACAAAAAGAGTAGTAGTAAAGTAGTAAAATCTCACGTCACATCTCCCATCTGTTTACGAGCTACACTCCCCATCAGGACGGACACACAAAGGCACACACACCACCACCACCACACACCCGTATTTTCCCCTAAGAAATAAGGCCGTCGTACATGTGTGTGTCCCAAAAAGCCGGTTGGTGAAAAAGCAAGTAAAAAGTGCATTTGGTGTGTTCTATAAAATGCATCGTACTCCATCCGTAAAAAAACGCGCATGCTTTCTCGGTATAAAAAAAACAGGAGAGAGAGAGAATAAAAAAAAATTTTCTCGTGACTTCATCATGTACATACATGTGTGATCGTACATGCCTAAAATTCCCTACCGAAAAAAAACGGTGTGCTCTACCCAAGAGGTGTGGAGAAAGTGGTAAAAACAAGAAATTCGCACCGTCATGTTTGTAGAATATCGATAATCCTCGGTTATCAATAAAAAACGTACGTGCTTATCACTGCCAAAATACAGGATTAAGCAACTCCCCAGAAAGAACAATACAATTTATCTGGAATATATTTAAATATTCTTTTCAGTGTGCACAAACTTATCAGTATTTGCTCGTAACCGTGGCGAGATAATTTGAAAGGGGAAGGAAAGTAAGCGCTCTAAAATAAAAACATCAAAAGTGTTGCCGTTTTTCGTGGAGTGTTCAAGTGTAAAAGCCCGTGGCCTTTAAATACCCCCGCAAATGTCGCAATTACGAGGAGTTGCCGCGTAATGTCGCAGTGTAATAGTTCCAGCTCGTTTCAACACTCTTCCTTATCGTCACCCTTATCAGCATCATCATCATTGTATGACCACCACAAGGCAACCAAGGTAATTAACAAAACAACCAATAAAATTATTACGGAATAAAACGGAATACAATTAAGCTAATTAAGTGTAATTTTAACTCTAAAACCTCTCCGGTTCAATTACACCCGCATTTAAATCGCCCTGACTACCAAACCATAACAAACCCCCATGCCCCCCGCATTCTTATTAAC
>JAHZNE010004269.1:0-10954 GCA_027744055.1 Callyntrura sp. NNG-2020
CGGATGCCAGAATCAGCGCTGGAGGCAAGTCCTGGATGAAGTCTGTGGTTGCTGATTCCTCCGGCAAGGAGGTATTGGGCGGAAGCGACGGCGATGAGGGCAAGAACGAGAATAACCTACAATGAGGATGAAAAATAATATTGAATACATTTGTTTTTATGATAATTGCATTCCAAATACGTTTTTCTATTTCTATTTTTCATTTAGTAAATGTGTACGTCCAGAAACTTACGTATTTCATCATTTTGATTTAGGTTTTGACTGCTGTCACAAATGGAGCTTATAAAATTTGTGGGTTGAACAGGAGAGTGAATGAATAATACTGTATACTAAAAGACCGAGAGTATTTATATTATCCAAATATTTAGTCCTTTGTTTAATAGACGATTAGTATTCCTTTCAGTAAACTGATATTTTAGACCATCATCAAAACACATGTGTCCAGTTTCATCAACGTCATTATTTACGCATTAGTCCATTGGAACTCGTTCATTGTTCAATCCCGCATTTATTTTTTCGTACATGTCACATGTTGTGTGAAACAACACACTGTCATTTAATTTAAATTTACGTAGCATTAAAGCATTAGTCATCAGTAGCATACAAAAGCGCAATAACCGTTTACACGAATAACAAAGGAGTGGTTTGTACACACCCCTTTTTCTTTATTAGCGCTCAGCACTTATGATATATATCTGTAGCAACTTCAGTTTTTCCTTGAAGATGCTGCCGGCTTCACTTCACTATAAGTACTAGTAAACATTGTTACCGGGGGTAAGAACTGGATAGACCTGATAGTTTTTGTTCAAACGGTATGGGTGGGTATGTTAAGTAACCAGTGTTTTGCATCATGGCCAATACATTTTTTATAAAAAAGAAAATACGTTACAATTTGCCAATATGTAGACAACATATATATGTAAAGCATGTACCTTGTGCAAAGCACATATCGGTGTCTACCCCCCATTTCAGTACTTGTTGTACCACCGGAAAAGCTCAAAACGGAATGACACTTTTTTGTCAATTTTCTGGATCACTGGAGGGGTGAGTGCGTTGTGTGGTAGTCCACCTATATTGCGTTTAGCGGTACGATGTTAACCTACCTGGGTGTCTACAAGTTCAAATTGTGCCATTCTCCTTTTGTATCGATGAAATATATACAAATAGTTAGTATGTACTGCTCTTCCTAAATACTACTATCATATTCTGCCAGGGTTTACGTGAGAGCAAAATAAGAAAGTTACTATTGTTAAGTTACTTAAAATTTGATGTATGTATTTTATTTCCTGAAAATTTACAACGGCATGTGCTTTCCACAACGCAGTACCGTTGTCCATGCGCGTCCTAAGTTGGTGAGGTTCTCCCTTCCATTTTTGTTTAGTACATATTGTGTTGTATGTTGAGTTGCCCGGGTGTTGAAACTATACTTGTTTGCCTTATTTGCTAAATATCGCATGTTTCAAAGTATTATAGAATAGTATTACAATAAGAGTGCTTCTCAAAAGGTGGCAAGTAAAACCCTTTAAATGTGACATATTTTTTTTACTGATTTTAACATTTTAATTAAATAGACGGTTTGATAAAAAAAATATCATAGAAATATTTTTAAAATATTTGCTCACTGTAGTATTATCATATGTGGGGTTAATTGAATATTAATTTTAAATTTCGGAAATTGAAAGAATTCACTTCTAGTTGGGGATCTTGGCCTCAGCGAGTAGATATCAAGTATAACTAGTTTTGGTGCATAGTGCTCCTCGCGAAATTTCAGAAATGGCTCATATGAAGTATGTAGACAAAATTAACTTTGTAGGTGCACCCTACGCATGCACATCCGGCTGTCTTTTAATATGATCAAGGTTTTACTCATAAATTACCCGAATTAATTGCATGCATAAATTAGCTAACCAATTAAATAGAGTATGTTAAATATACTGAATTAACACAACGGAATGGAATGGCAAATACATGATACTACGTTTAATTTATTTCTTGAATAAGACAAATTATGTACAAAAAAAATTTCAGATTGCATTGTATTTAAACGTGGAATTAATACTGAATTAATTTAATCGGAACTACCCAATTGTTAATTTTTAATAGTTCTAGAGAAATACGCTAAACCATTAATGAATGGTAAAAAAATAATTTAAGAAATTAATAGTAAAGAGCCCCATGAGTAGCATAAACGGCTCCAGTTGGCCCAAAACGACGGATGCCGGAATCAGCGCTGGAGGCAAGTCCTGGGTGAAGTCTGTGGTTGCTGAATCCTCCGGCGAGGAGATATTGGGCAGAAGCGACGGCGATGAGGGCAAGAACGAGAAGAACCTGTTCAATGAAAACGAAATACATAAAAGATTATTACACTTTTTCTATGTATTCGGTTATTTAATATGAATAAATATATCAATAGCATATCCAAGGAAACTTACGTATTTCATCATTTTGGAAGAGTTTTGGTTTTTGACAAAGGTCAAAGCTGAGAAAATGTGATTCAAGTCAACGAGCAGAAATGGGAATGATGAATCTTTATGGAATGTCCTACGTATTTATACTAAAAATAGTTACCCGATGCAAGATTTCTTTCTTTGTAGTGATCATCTTGGAAAAGAACATTTAAAAGGTTCAGCGCATCTGGACCAATAGATAAAATTGGAGTGTATTTGGTACATCTCCACGTACTTGATCATTGATTGTAACGAAGAATTACGTGTCTATTTGGAGATTACTCACCGTTATTGATGTAATAACATGGTCCAGAATAAAACTAGCTAATAATGATGAATGCAAAAATTCTTTATGGAGAACGAACATGCAATCTATGCTTGTACGCAGCCGTTTTATGCTGCTTCGTTGTTCGTCATTGTCGTTGCTGCGTCAAGTTTTGTGCGTAAGATGTCCAGCAATCATGAAGTTGTGCAACTTGGTCTATTTTTTTTGGTTTGAAGTAACAACGTGGTAGTGTGTATTTCTTTACATGTGGCCAAGTGCATTTTGGTAACAAAGGTAAAATCTGTTGCGTACGATAGATGACAGCTTCAGTTTTTTATTGTTGTATGATCTCTTTGATCAATGTTGTAATAGTCTTATCAAGGACCAGGACCAGGTATTGCGGCACCTGGTAAGCATAAAAATGTACTACTGATATTTTAATTGTACTCGATTAAAGAAATCTACCGTGATTGTGGTTTATGACATAACATTTATGCCTACACCTTGATCAGTCGGTTCGGCCGTAAGCACAATATCTCAGAAACGAAAGCGAATTTAAAAATTATGTTTTGGCGAATCAATCAATCAAATCAACGCATGCACGATAGCTCGGGCGAGTTCGAGAAAGGCTCCCCCAGGTCAACCACATGTGGTCAACGTCTAAATTGAACATAATCATATCTCAAAATTTGTATATACGTACCATTGGGATATAGTCATCCCAAAAATCACCGGGGTACGCTGACCCCTGTGACCCACAAAGGGTAAAAACGATACAACATTGTTTTGTTAATTACTCGTGAAAAAAAGTAAAAAAACAACTGTTGAAATTCTGCTTTCACCAATCGATAGATATTTATTGTGGTCAAATTTT
Source organism: Callyntrura sp. NNG-2020 (assembly GCA_027744055.1). Classification (NCBI taxonomy): domain Eukaryota; kingdom Metazoa; phylum Arthropoda; class Collembola; order Entomobryomorpha; family Paronellidae; genus Callyntrura; species Callyntrura sp. NNG-2020. The sequence continues at coordinate 3,587 of JAHZNE010004269.1, forward strand.
GACCCCAGGTCAACCTTCAGGGGTTCTCCCGTGTCAACGTTTTAAATTGAACATAAAAACTATAACTGAAAACTAGAGCACAGATATGTATCTCGGGAACTTATAAAATTTTGTCAAATTTCACCGTGGTTGGTTGACCCAAGTGACCCCATTTAAGTTCATAATTGGCTTTAATCTTTACTCGTGCGTGATATCGAATTTAAAAATTATGTTTGATGCACCAATGGATAACAATGCGCAATATATTTAAAAAGAACAAAAGTTGCCTTCCATGGTCATTCCCGGGAGTCAACTTCAACTGTAATTTCGTAAACCTTTCTTAAAACGTTCCATCCGTCATCCGTGTCTTAATAATACAATTGACACGAAATAAAATATTCATTTCAATAGTCTGAAGTTTTATAAAATATAGTTGGCTTCTTTATTTATATACATTTAATCGATAATTTTATTAATTGATTTTATGGTCTTTATTAATCGTTTTACAGCAAATGATGATTTTACTAAATTAATCGAAAATGGACGTTTTTTAAATTTAAGGTTAAGGCATTGAATTGAAAAGAAAAGACGTTCGACCGGCTGTTACAAAAATAATTTGATTGATGAGTTGAAGCCTTCTTTGAAATTTTGGTCTTTACAGTCTTCAATTTTGATTTTAAGAATTTAATGCTTATGCAACAACTTTTTTACTTATGAATACTACGCTATAGATCCGCCTTTCCAATCACTATACTTAATACGAATGTTCATAATGTGAAAAACGTGTCTATTGCATTATTTTAATTCTTCAAAGTAAATTTATTCGTATTGACTGATCATTTACTAAATTTTATATTTGATATTTAATAGTATATATATTATAGTTCATGGTGCAGCATAAACGGCTCCAGTTGGTCCCAATCATTGAAAAATTCTGTTTTCTCCAAACAGATAACGGGCCACAGTTGGCGTATAACCCCAAATTTGGATCGAAAAAGACTCCACCGGAAGTGGTCCAAAGCGACAATTGTTTATAGACACAATAAGTTTGTTGACACCGTTAGACTATCCATGTAAAGAACATGTAAAGTGTTAATAGTTCAGTTCAGGGTAAGCTGACCTATGTAATGACAGAAATGCACAGCAAAATTGTGGTTTATGCACACAAACATTGCATCAGACAGATTAGGTATATATGTAATGTTAAGTATAAATCACTAACGATCGAAAGTTAAGTTTATATAAAGAATTACTGTAGCTTTTGTGTAACGATGATTTATCCTTAGGTTTAAATGTTGGTAATGTCAAATGATTGAATGCATAATACATCATTTTAAAGTTTAGAAAATAAGTTTATTCATATTGACGGCGTATTAAAAAAATATATATTTGAACTGAACAAAATTAATAGTAAAGAGCTCCATGGGTAGCATAAACGGCTCCAGTTGGTCCAAAGCGACGGATGCCAGAATCAGCACTGGAGGCAAGTCCTGGGTGAAGTCTGTGGCTGCTGAATCCTCCAGCAAGGAGGTATTGGGCAGAAGCGACGGCGATGAGGGCAAGAACGAGAAGAACCTTTAAAAAATTAACAAAGCATTATTAAAGATTTCAAATATCAACCTTTTTTCCTATATTATTTATAGCGACGTTTTTCTCTCCAAAGACTTACGTATTTCATCATTTTGGCTGAGATTGTTTTTGACAAAAGTCAAACTTTTGAAATTGTGAGACAGGTGAGGACTGTAAACTGAAAGGTTATTGAATGATGAATTAGTTGAAGGATGCTGTATGTATTTATAGGTGGCAAGAACAAAGCCATGGTTTCAAGTACAAATGTACATGCTCATGAAAATATATGCTCAAAAATTGACAGAATTACTGGCGTAAACAATTTCTCCAATTTTAACAGAACAAAGACGAAGAAATGAATATATACAAATGCAAGTTTATTTACATAACCACTGTTACAAGTCCCATTATCTGATGAAACTCTACACCTTGATGATGGCATAACAATGCATTCCAAAAAATAATCTTAAATGGTAGGGTGTAAGAAACAGGTATACATAAATGTTTGTTTGGGTTGTACCTAGTTATGTGCTGTCATAACCATCCTTACTAGCGTACTTCTTTGTTCTGCTAATTGATAATCTATTTGCAGCGTCGTTAATAGATTTTTTGTAAAAGATCTAGTATACACGTATATGCAGTTGAATCCAATTCTGCAACTTTATAATGCTATTGGTTTTAGCCTATTGAGAAGATAATCATTATTATGATGTTTAACACCTACTGAATCGATGAGATCCCTTAGTGTTAAATAGTATCTTCACTGGCATATTTCAAGTGGTAATAACCTGATTTATGACGTTATAAGTGCTTCGTTCCATTTTATTAGCTATATGAACTACCTGTGTTAATTATTATAGAATTTATGGAGGTAGTGAAGACTGTAGATTAACACAAAACTATATCATTATTTATTGAAGTATGTAGTGGATGCCTTAAAGCAGGTAGAATAAAATCCACTTACTTACTATGTAAATATAATCAATGTTTTATTTTGGCATATTCCATCATTTCCGTGCAGGCACTAGGCACCCATAGTTTTCCATGTATGTTGATATTACAACAACTCAATGATGATTTGTCATTGTTATAAGTCGTTTATGTTTACCCGTTTTCAGAGCCGCTTAACGGAGATGAAGCAAGCAATTAACTCTAAAATTGGTGCCTTTAACATTAAGTGGTAGGAGTCCTAAGTCTTAATGTATTACAGGTAAGGTTCGCCTCTTACTCCTATATAAAAGATCATTTATCGTTGCTGCCTTCTGGTACGTACTCTCTGCCTGAATAAAGTAATACGGACTTTGATTACCACCAGTTCAATTATTGTATTAATTCGTGAGAGTAACTCCAACGGTTATGGTGGGGTAAAGTGCTGGCATGTCCATCCTAAAATTAAAATCGATCTCATAATGCATAATAGCATAATCATGTTCTTTGATGGAAATTAGATATAGTGTCCTCACTTCAAAGGGTTAATTCGGGTTAATTCTTCTGACTTAATTATTCGGAAAATATGTCGACTTTACAAAATAAACTAAACTCGCACGTCCTAAATGTAACAAATTCGATTTAAAAAATTGCACGGATATTATACAAAAGTGCTTTTTATGAATTTTTCCACAATGTCATAAATATTGAATTTTCCGCCAGTTTTTGATCGTCAGAAAATTAGTTGGTTTTCCTCTGGTGCATGTTCCGATTGATGAAATTTATTTGTCATTTGTCATTTGCATTTTAATTAAGGGCATGGTGATGGTGATGGTAAAGGTAATGAGTGTTTGTCGCGTCACATTTCAGCTCTTAGGAGGACAGCATACATATAAGAAAATCGTAAAACATTTGCAGTTGGAGGAATTTTACCCCACCCTGTCTTACTTCATTAATTTTTACGTTGCACTTTCCAGTATGTGAATATGTTATTGTAAAATTATATTAACACTGTATTTGATAAATATATGTCACTGTTTCTAAGCCCAGAAAATTTTTTCCTAGTGCCGAGGAACTTGGTATTTTAGGATTACTTTTTTATTTGTTGGCCACTTGCTGCAAACGGGACTCTTCAATTTTGGAAAATGGCAAATGAAAATAGCAAGTTTAATAATGCCTTTTTGCGCGTGAGAGTTGTAAAACAAAAATTGCGTGCTACGCGCAGGCTGCACCGCAAATTCGTAAGAAAACTATCATAAACATTTATAAGTACGAATCTTAAATTGATATGATTCCCATGGTAATCAGCAACACTTGGCACAAAAGAGATAACTACTGTAAAGATGTATACCAAAAGATTACCGATGTGAAAATATTTTAGCCCCAAAGTAGGGTTGCCGTTTTTTCTATTTGAAATTGAAATTCCGTGAATTACGATTCGTTGCTAAATGTGGAAATCGCAATCATTTGTGCTGTAATGTAATAAAATGGGAAATATTTAGAACAGCAACTCTATCTTCACAGGAACCAGACACCAGAGCTTGCCGCACTGCACCATTTAGACTGCCCAACGATTAAATTATTACTGCGGCAAAAATATATTACTTGGGAGATCGAAAGGCACTGAATGACAAGAGAAGTGCACTTGTGCACCTTCACATCTCATGGAATGTGAATAGTGAGCACTGCGATTGTGATCTCATAAAATTTGCCTCATTTCCATGAATAAAATATTAAGGCTGCTTCATTATTCGTCTACCAACCAATGACTGATGGCTCTATTTAACAGTAATAAAACGTGCCTATCTAACGCATTTAGGCGACACTATTTTTATAATTTTCATTTACATTACTCTGTATAACACGCTGAAATGCAAGGAAATTATCCAAGAAAAAAGCACACGAATTAATTTATTCTATTCTAACCCATAATGTTGCTGATGTATCGCCCTTAAATCTTCAACACTCTTCCTCTTTTTATTACCATTCTCCATACAAATTCAATGTTGTATCTGGCTGGACTTAATGAATATCCATGTAAGGCTCAACGACATATGTCATATCATATAGAACCGAACAAGGAACAATATGCAAGATGTGGCATTTAGTAGCTAAATAATATGAGCTTGCGACATGACATTGGTAATGGCCAAATTAGCCTAGCCACTAACTATTGGCGCTGATATGCTGACATTGCCGGGCCCTGTATATCCTATCAAAAATTGATTGCACTTGTTGTCTTTGTTGGAAAGCACGAAACCAACATCATCTTATCAATTTTTGTTGCATTATAGGTATTTTTAGCGCCAATAGACCAGTAGAACCAATGATTGAATATGCAAATTAGAGAGAAGTACCTCATGCCACGATGTCATTGATGATGTTAATGATAAAAGCTACAATGACAAGCATTTCGTGGACGGGTTCAGGTTCAGACCATTACTCCCTTTCTTTTATCTTGGTGTACTGTAGTATTGTGGTAAACGTTAATTTCTCATAAAACACCTTTGATCATTGTGGTGTCGCAATAAATACATTACTTGTAATTGGATTGGTGTGTGCCCGATTCTAATAATGATAATTTTAATGTGGGCATATCCGATGACATCCCTATAGAAATACCTGTCAACTGACTATAAATACGCTGAGGAGGGCTCCACAAATCAATCAGTTCAATCATTTCCTTCTCTCAATTAAGAACTTTACAAAACCACCAAAATGAACAAGGTGAGTAACAGTAGAAAAAGGAAGAAATTTGAACAAAATCAAGCGCAGTTGAGTGTCAAAGTTTTTGAAACATATTTCCTAAAAATGGGTTAATTTGTTTTTTGAACAGTTCCTCGCTCTCTTGGCTTTGGCCGCCGCTGCCAACGCTGGCGCCATCTCCTACGGAACTTCCGTCGGAAACATCGGTTTGGCTGCCCCAGCCTACGCTGCCGCTCCAGCCTACGCTGCTGCCCCACTTCTCCGTGCTGCCCCAGCTATCGCTGCCCCAGTAAGAAACCTAAAATAAAATTACAGAAATCAAATTCAATGCGCATAATTTAATTTAACACGAATTTATTTCGTATAGGTCCTCCGCGCCGCCCCAGTCGCTGTTGCTGCCCCAGTAAGTGGAAAAACTTTTATGTAAAACATTTGGTTTTATGCAAACACTGCCAACATTGGGTGCAAATATTAATGCAAATATAAACTTATCTTACAGGTCCTCCGCGCCGCCCCAGTTGCCGTTGTTGCCCAACCAGTCCTCCGCGCTGCCCCAGTCGCTGTTGCTCAACCAATCCTCCGCGCTGCCCCAGTCGCCGTTGCCCAACCAATCCTCCGCGCCGCTCCAGTCGCTGTTGCCCAACCAATCCTCCGCGCCGCTCCAGTCGCTGTTGCCCAACCAATCCTCCGCGCCGCTCCAGTCGCTGTAGCCCACCACGCCGTCGCTGCTCCAGTCGCTGTTGCCCACCACGCCGTTGCCGCTCCAGCCGCCGTCGCTTACGGTCATGCTGCCCCAGTTGCCGCTTACGGACACGCTGGACTCGCTTATGGAGGTCTTGCCGGAGGACGCGCCATCCTCGGTTAAAAAATTTTAAAGAGGAAACATTAGCGTAGTTATTTATAATGCCCACAACACGGCTACACGATGTTAAATTATTTTTTTAATTACTTGACCGAATCCGCACTAAATGTGTTGAAAATTTTGACGCAATCGGCAAATCTACGAAAAATTTCTCAAAAATTTTAAGCAATATAATAAACAGCCTCAGAACATACTTCCTTCGCGTGTCAATTTTTCTTGGTACCAGTGACATCACAGCATTTCATTTCAAGATATGTGTACAAGTTGGATATTCGGAAAATTGCCGTACACATTTTTTAACTAATGTTTATATATGGTCGCTGACTTGCTAACTGTAGCATTTTCTTTATGTACATGAAGTTACTACTAAATAGCAAATATGGTACTTGAAACTTTCATTTGCATGCGAAATGTTGAAAATGTTACTACAAAACTGTACAAATTTTAAAATTTTGCACCACCATGTTACCCACCAGTTTGCTACACTTTTTGGCTCCGCAATAATACAAAGAAGGGCAGTTGACTGGTATTCGTATAGAGTTCAGAGTTTTAACATTACAATCAAATCAAAGTTTGCAGTTTTGCATTCTTGCAACTACCAATTTGAGCACAACTAATAGTCCATATTTTAGGGATTCAATTTGTACATTCTTCTTGCCAAAAGTATTTTCCCTCTCAGAATAATTAGTCTAAGGACATTTAAGACAGCAGTTGCTGGTTTCATTTCTCGTTTTTTTAACGGTAAAACTTTTTTCAAGTGGCATTATTCAAATAATGCTCATGTCTTATGTACTAAAAAAAGTGTTATACAATTAAAAGGTAAGTGACAGGTGAATGGTGTTCCACTTTGCACTGGTAATGGTAGGTAACTACGAAATTTATACGGTTTATATGGCGAAAATACAAAATGCCATTTACGTACAAAAATTTACAAAGGAAGAGAAGTATATGCCCCCACTAGATTGTAAATATATTTCAGTTTCTAGAAACAGTTTGAAGGCTGTTGTGTGTGCAGGTGAGTGGAGAACGATGATCCTAAATTTACAAATTTTGTTGAGATTCGATGTGAAGTTTTGGTATAAATGGCATGAAATATTTGTTTTTAGCCAACCTACTGGTCACATAATTGCACAAACTAAGCAGATTTAGAATCAGTGTTCTTTACTTATTGTTAGTGTGCTTAGTACGCAGAGAGCCAGACTTATACACGTCACATAACTTGGAACATCGTCGTCCCCCCTCAAACGCAATAACCCCACAGCACATAATTTCAAAAATACATAGGCTCATGTACTAGCGTTCCTACTTACAAGTACGCACATTTA
>JAHZNE010004271.1:0-10117 GCA_027744055.1 Callyntrura sp. NNG-2020
AGTCTGTATTGAAATCCTATTACCACATACTTTCCGTAGTAAAGCTTATTTAGGCTCCTATGTAATCCCCTTTCTCGAATTTCAAACAACACATTACATTACACATCGTCGTCGTCGTCGTAAGCTACAACGATAGTCCTCATACAATTTCAAGATGTCCTTTTCCGAAGAAGCGTCAAGTCTTTACCAAACAAGCCATCAAAGCGTGTTTCCCTTTTCCATTTTTCTCTTCTTCTATGCACATTCTCAGTTTTCATCAACTTTCCAACTTCAAACACGACGATGCATGCAACATTCAAAAACTTTCCTCGCCAACAACAACTGACCATCTCATAAATACGAATAATATAAAAAAAGCCAAAACCTTTTGCATGATCACCTTTTCTGGGTATTTGGGAACATCAGTAGCATAACGTGATCTTGTACAAAACCAGTTTCCCCCTACTTCATAAATAGAGCTGCCTTCCCAGTAACCTGCTAGTCTACCTAGAGTTTCCACTATTCTCAAGTCATGTCAGAAAAAAGAGAATTTGTAAATGCACATCAATGTGTATGTATATGATGTACATAACACACACACGCACCAAATAATTTTCTTTTGAAATTTTCTTCCCCCGTTCCCTACTGACTTTTTCTACTTCACTTTCCCATTACCTATAGAGAGAACAACGGTTACCCACTATACCATACCAACCTACCATAAGTAATAGGAAAAGTATACAAAAAGGTATATAAATACATAAATACGTACCACTTTCTCCTATTTCTCATGTACCATTATGCACAGTGTTGTCCCCTGTGGCCTTCTCAAATACAATCTCGTAAATTCCTCTACACATACCATTTTGATAATAGAGTAAAAAGAATACTATATACTTCCATTCACCTCCCAATATTTATGTAATGTGTGGACCCTCTCACACAAACATACATACATATTATGCACGGCAAACCTAACCCAACACCAAAAGCACCTGCCTCAATGGCATAAATAAGCGGAATTCCAATGTTTCCTGTGTGCCTCTCTGTTTCATCCGCTCTACCGAAACAACCAAGCATACGACCACCCTCCCTCCACCATCTTTTCTCTCCTCTCCCTTTTCTCCGTTCATTTCTAGTGACTTGACTATCATATAATATTCTGTATGTATGCATGCAAGCATGCATGATGGGTTTGTTGTGTGTCCCTCCTTTCTCTCTCTCTCTCTCTCTCTTCAGTTTGCATAACTTTCCGAAAAATTATGGGAATCTTGTATGTTGTTGCTTCGTTGCCTTGATATAACACATTTCCTGCTGCTGTCTTCAGTATATAGAAAAAAGACGTAATAGTCGTCAGAGGTCTTCCTCCCTATTTTCCCTTCCACTACCCTCTTCTTTCTGAATTTTTTTTCTTTTCATGTAACATATAAATAGCACAAATGCTATCCCATGTACCATTATCATATAATGGGTAGTGTGCTTTCATCATCATCATCACCAGCATCATGTATGCAAGAGAGTTGGGATCTCATACTGTATGCTACTTTAAAATCTCGCGTCTGCCCTTTAATTTTGCTTTTTATACACTAACACACATCTCCGCCAAAAATGGAAGTATTCCAGCAACGGAAAAAAGCCTTTCAAAAAGTTTCTCTTACTCTCTTTTTACAAGTCTATTCCGGTTTTGTCCTGTCCAAAATAATTTTCGGTCGTGTTTTCTTCTTTTTATGTTACAAGCTGCTTTGTACACTCGCCCCGCAACAGCGTAACAGCCGCTGTTGCTTCCTTGGCGGAGAGTATGAAGAAAGTCAGTATTATAGAGAGAGCGAGAGAGGTTTAAAGTTGAGAGTGGCATTGTAAAAGTTATCGGTTTTTACAAGAAGACCTTTGCTTTTGTGTTGCGCATCAAAACTTTATTGTGCACACAAACAAATACGGCTTATACCAGTACTACTGCTCCCATACAACTTTTTTTCTCCTTCTTTTGTGCATCTGCCGACTCGCTGAGCGAACAAGTCTGTGAGTAATATGCAATGTCAAGCCTTGTCATTTCCCATAATACAAACTTTCCAAAACTCTTCAGGTTCAAATTATACAAAGCAGCAAGTAATACACTTACAACACTTTTAGACATAATATATACATGCTATTATCATATCTATTCCGCGGAATATCAAGTCCATTTTTCAATATTTTTTTACTCTTCCTGAAATTTTTATGCGTAAGCTAATCCATAAATAGCCACACATCGTCGTCCTCTGAACAAAAATTATACTGTACTACAAAAGCCATGCAATGTCAACCCAAACTGAATTTTGGAGCCTGGGAACGTGTCATAATGTATATTTCACTATCAGCTACAAAAATAACATTATCAAAGCCTAGCATACGAACGACATAGAATGAAAGCAAGCTCTATATGTCTCTACGACGTTGTCGACATTTTTTTATATGTAATGACGGTTAGAAATTGGAAAATGTGTTATTTTTCTTCTTTATTCCCTTCTACTCCTCCCCATTTCTCGTATGGAACGCCGACACCAAGAGAGAAAGCCCATCACACTTGTGTGCTTATATACATTTTAGATGGATTTTCTTCTTTCTTGCATTTCTTCTCTTTCTCTTGTTGTTTCGCCAAGTCCAAAAACTAATGCCATAAACTAATCCCTTGATGATACACCAAACACAATAATACAGATATATAGCTTATGTCTCTGTGTTGTGTCCCACGCTCCTGTACACCCTCGCTTCTTTCTTAGTTTCTTTCTTTCACTTTCTACTTTCTACTGCAGCTCCATACGTGATATAATTTTCCTCGTTTTCTCCCTAAAAAGAAATAGAAGACACAACAACAACTAAACTAACTGCTTCCTTGTTTATAAAAGTACAACAACAATGCATGTAGCCCAACTTCCATTTCATTGGCAGCTGAAGATGAGAACATTTTGAGTGTTCAAAAACTTCCACCCACCCACACATGCACACATTTATATACAATCCCTCTCAAGTTTTACGCCGGGTTTTCTTCCCTCCAACATTTTCTTAAGATCCGTGTGTGTGCACTTTCCTAACGGAAATTGTGAAAGCAGGCAGAACAAAAATTGGAAGAGGAGGAAAATTATTGTAAAGCAAAGATAAGATGTATACAGTACATACGGATGTGCGAGAAGAGAGATTCGCATCGTAAGGAAGGAAGCATATTATAGGAGCCCACCCATCGCACAAGGAAGTAAATAGGGAAGTTATTATCCATTTTCTTTTACCATGAAGATCTTGCAACTAAAGCATGAAATTCCTTTGGTTTGTTAGGAAAAGGGGAAAAGTTGGTTTTCCCCACACCACCGTCTCGTCTTGTTCACCCCTACAGTATATTCATGATATACAATCACCGGATAAAAATAAAAGGTGCGTGCATCCAGCATTCATCACCATCCTCATGATTATTATACAGTGTGTATATTACACTATTAATGCAACTACACTAGAAAGGGAAACTAGACGAAGAAAATTAAGAAGCCATGCATAAATACTTGCATAGATACCTCGATATGACTAAAGCCTATTATCATTCCCTTGTGCAAACGTTCCGGTTATGAATCCGATGCACCTCTCCGTAAAAAGCGGCAGGAGAGACGGCGAACGGCGGCAGTAAAGATGGGGTTGAACGAAGGAAGAAAAACGAGCAAAAGAAGAGTTAGTTGGTGAATAAGGGGCAAACGGCAAGCGGTAGTGTAACAATAACAGAGCAGCCATACATAAGGCAGCGTGGTTGTAATTTCCATCGTGTTATTTGTGTGGAATAAAGAGTGAAAATAATACGGATAACTTTCACCCAAGCAAACCTAACCAAAAACCAAGACGAAACTAGATCCTTTTTTATGCGTATATAAAACTTGAGAGACCATATCTCTCCGGGCTTGTTTTGCGTGTGGCTTATTTCATTTATATGCTGAGTGCGTGTATAAAATAGCATTCATTATCAACATTATTTTTTACAAGATTATAGGAAAGGAAGGAGCGAAAAGAAAAACAAGAGAGAGAGCTAAAATCTTCATCATGGCTAGTCATCATAGTCGTCGTCGCCGCTCCTTACATTCTAGGAGAGAGATATGTGTTGTTATCATCAAAAGACCATGACGAAGGGTTGTTGGCTGGTACTAGCAGGCAGCGCCATTAATTCCTTTGAGACGTCTTTTATGTTTTGTAAAACAAGAGGCTTAAAATTTCGTTAGAACGCTCATTCATTATGTATTTTCATCTTTAAAAATGTTGCTGCCAGATTATTACAGCGTTATCCGGAAAGTCGTGCACAGTTGGGAGATTGTAAAATGATGAAATATTATATACACTGTCATTCTTATAAAAATTCTCTATGTAAATACTTTTTTTACTTGACATTATTAGAGTAGTACATCATCAGTAGTGCTAAGTGAAATGCATTGTAACTGGATGTGTTAGAAAACTCAGATTTTTAGAAGAAAAATAATTACTTTCCAAAACTTTTCAATCACTGCTCGTGTGCACTCCGTACATCTAGGAACGTGTTCTTCCTGGAACAAAGTGAATTATTACTATTATTTTCATGGACAGATGGACTTGCAGTTGTGAGCAAGTGTACCGTGCATAAAGCCATGTAGCTATACTAACGCAATGAAAACTGAAAGTGGAAACCCCCACGTTTCCAAAAAAGTGCATTATCGGGACAGCATCGTGAAGCTCCTCTTGCGTGTAGCCGTTTGCATGCAAAAAATAAGAAGAGGATGAGAACACTGACTTTGAGTTAACGAGATTGGTAATGGCACAACCCCAAGAAGCCACGCGTTGCTCTTGTCAGGGTATGTCCGTATTACCACTATCACTTTGCTGTTCATGGCGTTTACTTACTTTAACGATGATTATAATACACGGTCATTTTTCTTCCGTCAAAAGAGCCAATGTAGAGTTTTGTAGTATGTTTGTAAGAGGGCTAAACAGTCTACATACTATATATACTTTAATATTCCTGCAGTAGCAAGAAACTAACTAACCGAGAATACACGTACAACGATCCATGTCGTGTTATTTTTCTGCGTCTGGGTCTGGTTCCCGTCTAGTTTTTGCATGAAGCAGTAAGTATGCATTCATGTTTCCTTTCATTTCCTGCTGAGGAGCTGGATATCGAGAAAGACAGCAAACCAGAGTCAAAAAAATACTACACACTATTGCGCGGGATTCATGGCGAGAAGAGTTAGGGAAAAACAAGAGGTTAATGGGATTTTCTCGCTTTTTTGCTGCCAGACACCCTACCATGAGCTATGTAGACTTTTGACTACAAAAAATAATTCCAATGAGCCAGCTTTATTCTCCATTCCGGTCCTTTCCTTAAATGGAAAAAGAGAAAGAAGCTTAAGGAAAACTACTGCACTCTGCATCTTTATTTTAGTGACTTTGCCTTGACTTTTAGTTGTGCCAGGAGAAGCTTAAGTCACACACGCAGCAGCAGCGTTGAGAGAGATGATTGCCACTGTGTATTTAAGATAAAAAGTGCATTTTATATAGTACATATCTGTACTTCACATTTAACTCGTTTCTAGTCTGTATAAATGGCACATGTTAAAAAAAGACGAAACGTCAAAATAAATGCTTTGTTTTCCCGACTTGACTTGATTTGCTTTCGTTCCTTTCTCTCATTTACTTTCGCCTTTTCTTCGCCTCCTTTGTTTACAGTAGAAACAACAACACAGTAGACACACACACGCACACACATACAGACTCCCACCATCGCGATACCATCAGTGTTTTTCCCATCGTTATGAAGAACAAAAAAGAACAAGTAAGTAGCTTACAAAACACACCACTTGAGTGGCTAATGCATCTATTCTCTCCAAAAACAATGTCTCCTCCATCGTCTCGACCGACGACAAAAGTACTTCATGAATCATGATAAACGACGATGATGGTGGTGATTACTTGTCGTCGTTACAGTACACATATATTGCATACTTACGCATTGTTTTTAAAAGCCATATAAAAGGACACTTACGCTTTCGTCGCATCGCCTACATGTGGGATGTTGATGTACGAAAAGTTTTTTTCGCCGTATGTGCACCATATAGAGTGGGGTGTCAACTATAATACATCTACACTTATATGGAGGGGGTAAACATGTGTATAAATACTATAAATAAATGTGTAGGCATTCAAGCATGTATATTCGTTCTCTACAACAACGGGAATACCTACAGTGACAGTGCACATCACACCACCACCCTCATCATCACCGTGAATATCAAGTACTTCAAACAAAAGGACAAAAACTTTTTGCTTGCTCCTCCGTGAAAATTATGCACTTTTATTTGTCTTTTCCTTCGTCTGATCTTCTCTCTTTTAGTCTTTCTCGACGGGTGATAAAAAAGACACCTTTTGATCATAAGGCAACACCTATTTATTCGTAAAACAGGGAAAAACTCCAACAAACGGGGGGCTACACGTGTACACGTATACGCAGTACTACCTATACCTATACACATATGCATTCTTTTGTTTACTTTTTCAGTCATTAACACACGTCACCACGAAACGACGACGACGCTTTCACTTTTATTCCATGCATTGAAGCAAAATCCACAACCGTCATTAAAATGTGCTCATGTGCCTCCACATAAGGCAACACCTATTTATTCGTAAAACAGGGAAAAACTCCAACAAACGGGGGGCTACACGTGTACACGTATACAACACACATATTGCCTGTTACGTGTGTCCTATAAAGTGTGGTAGTCGTCAAAAGAGCAGTACTACCTATACCTATACACATATGCATTCTTTTGTTTACTTTTTCAGTCGTTAACACACGTCACCACGAAACGACGACGACGCTTTCACTTTTATTCCATGCATTGAAGCAAAATCCACAACCGTCATTAAAATGTGCTCATGTGCCTCCACTCCTACATGAAGGTATAAAACGTGAAGTGAAAAGTAATGTGTGCATATTTGTATAGATCTTTTACCCTATTTATTTACGCTGAATACTCTTTTGTAGTCCCCCCTTTTGTTCTTTTGAACGCCGATCCACCTCTTCATTCCACTTCTCATTCATGATTCACAGAGTAAAATGCCCACTTGCTTCAGCAGCTCGTTTACTTTGAACTTGACTTAAAAAAGGAGCGTAGATAGATACACATCAAAACTGGTGCCAGACTGGTGGACTTTAAAACCTTCCGTTGTTACATAAGTGCATTAATGCAATATGTTTTATTGTACATTTATGAATGCAGTTCCGTACAAGTGCTTGAATGCAATGAAAGGAGAGAGAGAGGAAAAACTGAGCTATTTTTCCTCGAAATAGTACTATTTCATGGCAATTATGACAACACTTATTATTATTAGAACGCGTGTGGAATCTTACGATACAGGATTTCGATTTAGAACATACGCCGAGCCACGACACTATTTCATGGCAATTATGACAACACTTATTATTATTATTATTGCTACCTCTCCCATTATTATTACCAACTTGGCAGTAATGGTGAGTGAAGCCGGGAACACACTCCAATACACACGAGTCCCTGTTCCAGGAAGGGTGAAAATTCCTAGAGAATTATAAGTACATAACTTTGGTAGCTTATAAATGTCGTTCTTTACAAAAAAGAGGAAAAATGGGGAGCACGAGAAAAAGCTGTTATTTTCCGGCGTAAACATCAGCAGGAGACCGAAAGTCTCTTTTGTCAATGGCAAAAAGTCTAACATGGAAAGAGACAGAGAGAGACTCAAATATACAATAGAAACGTAGCCATAAGTATCAAAACGTGGACGGCAACATATCTCTTCTCCATTCATTTTTACTGCCCAACTAATAATGATACCGGGAGCAATAATGGTATAATCAACAGTGCCTCTCGGTGTATCCACGATACCATTCACTGTTCCGTGTCCCTAAACGTACAGCAACGACCACTAAAAGAATGAAACAAGAAGGGAAGAAAGCTCTCCTCCGCCAGGAGCACAGGGGAAATGGGATGGAGATGAAAAAGGGCAATACATTATTTCATTATAAATGTTTTACATGCTTGAAGCCTACCAATTATCGTGAATGTATATTATGGACCATATGCGTAGGCAGACATGTAGGAGCATACCTTAAGATATTACTGCATTTTGCACTCTAATTTATAGTTGGCTTGGCTCACTCATTTTAACGAGCAAAAATGAGGAACGAAAGGGGTTCCGCTGCAGATGATAGCAAACGGCTGCCTGGCATATTGTCTTTTCCATTCCTTCTTTGATAAACAACACCAAAGACAATGATGAAGCCAACTTGAAAGAAGAGATGGAGGTGATGACGATGCGAGTGTGTGTTTCAGTTCACCCGTGTACAAAAAAATCCGGTGAAATTTAATGATGATGAAGAAGGTACAAGAAGGGCTTACAACAGACACTATCAGGGATATATATATATTTCCTGTATGTAAATACCAGTGTGAAGGAACATCAACTCTGCAACTGGAGGAGGAGACATAAAAAGAAGAAAAAAAGTAATAAAATTATACGCTTTCTTGTCTTGTCTCGGCAGCACTGCAGAAAATGAGTTTCGATGAAGCATCTCTAAAACATAAGGGTTTTTATTGAGAGTGATGTGGGAAAAGGTTGTTACAGAGAAACCATGTGTGTATACACACATTGCAAAAAATTATATTTTGCTATCATCGCGTGTGCTTGTTCCACGAATAACTTTCACCAATGTGGGTATGTGCCCACCATAAAACAATACCTATCGACCTAAACGTACAATACCTACATAAACGAGAGATGAAGAATGAGGAAATTACATGTGTGTATGTGTGGAAGACATACCAAAACGAAAAATGAGAAAATGAGGTTGGTGGCCGAAGGAGGAAGATTGTATGTGTGTGGAGTTGTGAGTGCATTCCATCTTCTCTTTTTTTATTCTGTCGGCGTGTATTTGTGTGGTCGTGTAAAGTGCATCTACAGTAATATGGTATATAACAAATCATACATGTATTATATACGTGTACAATAATAATAGCGGATAGTAAATATGTGGTACACTGTGGATGGAAAAGTCAAGTAAAAGTGGAAACAGCTCCCAGAGGATCCACTACTTAATTTCATTGATCGTTAGACTCCGTGTGAAATTAAATCATAACGACTGCTATCAGCAACTTTCTCCGGAGATACACAGATGGAATGTGAAAAAGGCCAGACGTGCGAGTGAGCACAAAATATGAGCATGCAAGGGTTGCATATGAAGGTTAACCTTAAAAATAGAGGTTCCTATGATATCCTACTTTCTCTCACACACTCCTTGTTTTATTTCATGATACATACTTATCCCTTAAGATTGGATGACCATTTAGCTACCAACAACTGCTGTTTCAGGTGGGCGTATATACTGGTTGGATATTGAATGGAGGTTATGTATGTTCATAGATGAAATGTGCGTTTGTATTTTAACATGTGTTTCCTGTTTTCCATTTTCTTTCCCGTGATATAATAAAATAGTTCTTAGGGGGCTTTCTCCTCCCTATATACTTACCTGATGTCAAAGTACCAATGTGATTAAAGTTGGCAAAGCCATAAGCATTATTGGAGTTAGACGAGGACGTTCCATTAGAGTTATTGGAGTTGGAGCTAGAACATGAGCCGCTGATTGTGTAGGAAGACATGGACGAGCTGGTTGGTCTCATTGTTTGCGAGGAACTAGGTGCACTGGCTCCCGGAGCACCACTTCGACTACCACTCGCACCAGCACTGGTACTAGTTCCACGAAGGAGTCGCGTAGTTGACAAATTATGATTATTTTTCCTTGGGGATGTTTGGGAAACTTCACGGAAAAATCCGTATGTTTTATCTTTATTCGGGTGACTCTGATGAAACAAAGTTCTACTGGTGGCACCAGTTTCATTACTGCTGTTGCTTATGTTGTTGAGGTATTTGGAATGATTACTGTGCTGCCGCATTGTTCCCAAGCTCATGGTTGACTGAAGACGACTTCCTCCTCCGGATCTAAAAAAAGTATAACAAGCAGAAACATTGTAATTGTCAATGGTTTCGTATGATAAAGATGAATCCAAAAAAAGAGAGGAAAACTCTATAGGAGTGAAAGCATTTTTTTTCTTTTCAGATCACAAAA
>JAHZNE010004272.1:0-22881 GCA_027744055.1 Callyntrura sp. NNG-2020
GGCAGCAGTTCAGTGTAGCACCCTGTAAATTTTGTGCGTTGTATTTTATATGATAATATGAATTATTCAATTCAGGCCCGTTGAATTTCAACATTTCATGCTTGTTTGAATTTATGAATTTATACAAATTATTCATACGAGGAGGGGAGCCACTTTTTTAAAAGAAAGAGTCGAACTAAAACTATTTTTCTGACGAAAGGTGATGTGACGCACTCGCCTATTAAATCATGTACTCTAATACTAAATACGAAAAAATTCTAAGATTTTTTAAGGATAGGCATGAATAGTGTATAGATAACTCTACCCATAATAGCAGAATAAGACACAATGAAAGCTAGTAATAGTGAAAATAACGTACGTATTTCTCTTTCATTCAATAAACATTGTTTTTCTCTTATTTTAATATCATACTTTCTATCATCCAATACCCATTGGAAAGGGTGCATATCTAACAGGAGGACCCGATGAATGGTCAAGTGGTGTAGGCGTAGTTGTTGACAGTGAAATAAATGGAACATTTTTCTCTAACAGATTAAATTGTCATTTTTATTAAGGTATATTGATTTTGGCTTTCGTCATTCCTCTATTATTTTGTTATTATTAAAACTGAGATATGGTAGTACATACATGGTTTTAGAGTTCAAAGTTTTAAGACACTAGACACTATACAACGCATTCTCTTTAAAAATAGAATAAAGTGGAGGCAAATATAACTTGATGACAGGTTGCAAACAATGCCAGGGTGTATCTCTCTTCTCTATTTACTTTTTTACAAGGTCATGTTAAATGGTAGCTGTCACTGGTAAAAAAAGATGTATACTTATAAACACATATAGTTAGTTACCTTTTGAGCTCGGTATTATATCAGGATTTTTCTCCTCAGAGTCATTAACTTCCACTCTATACTCAGTTTTGGTAGCTTTTAAGGGCGGTGGATGTCTCGTTTCCGTTCTGAACTTCAAAGCCAAAACGATCCCCAGCGCCACCACTAGTAAACCGCAAACTACGCCAACGCAAACACCTAAGATTGGAGTTAGTTCGAAATCTACGGGTGATGCTGAAATAAAATAACAATAAAGAATTTTATTTGCACGGTTTTGTATACGTGACATGTTAAAAGCGTGTTCACATGTTCAACCAAATTCCTTTTTAGTAGCTTTCCTGACAAACAAATGAAAAACTCGGACTTGTACGAGACAGCTAGCGTGATATTCTTTAGAATCTGAGTTTGCCCCATGCTGGTCGTTCAGCCATCGAAGACAGGGTTAACTTTCACTTAACTCTCAAAAACCGCGGTAGGGGTTCCAAGAAAGTAAGAAAAATAAAAATTAAATTTCACAGATTATATTTTTTCCTGACATGAATGTCTTGAAAGTAGGTCAACGGAAACGTATCACGCAGTTTAATATCTGTCTAGCTAATGGATTCCCATGCACTTACTCGCAGGTTATAAAGTCTACCATTGATTCTCATTCAAGGCTGGGCAGATCCCGATATTGAGGGGAAAACGACAAAATCTGAAGAAGTATAAGGCTAGAATAAAATGGTATGCCTTTTGAAAATGAAACACGCCTAGCAGTAGCAGTCCAAGGCCATAGCAAGGTAACTTGCAAGTGCTGACGTACATTATAAACATAAAAGGTCGGCTTGCATATGCCGTGCTATTTATTTATTTTTAAATACCAATTTCAAAGGAAAATTTGGTGGCTAAAATAATTTCATCGTAAAAAATCCATTGACACAGAAAATTTAGCTAAAAGTATAAAATTCGACTACTATATTTTAATAAATGTTTGTCTGATTAGAGCTGGTTGGTTTTCGTATGTTACACTTTCACCGTATATCACATTGGGTTTTCTTTTACCGTATTACCTGTTCTTTTCTCTGCTTCCTGAATTGTTTGCGCTTCCAGAATAAAGCTTTCAGAAGGGCCTTTTCGATTGGATGCGTGTACAAAGACCCTCAGAGCTTGACCGGGTTTAAGTCCATTGATTACAAAGAAAGGGATCTGAGATGTGAGGTTCCACAAAAGCCGGGACGTTCCTGCATCCACAATATTCGCATGGAATACTTGAGGCAGTCCGCCATCGAATCCTTCTAAACATTCCACTTCTAAGGATTCTGAGGTGATGTTTTGTGTTGTACAGTTGAATGGTGGATCCGGTTTCCCTATTTTATTAAAGATCAGTCAAGTTTATTATGCTGTGCCCCACTTCTTTGGATACAACTTTTTTATGTAATGGTATATATCAACTTGATATAAAATGCTGAAAACAAAGGTGCACATTCCTCGTTGTTTTTCAAGCAAAACAAAACACGATATAACTGCACATCACAAACACTTTTGAAGAAGGAAGCCAAGTTTTGTGTTTTTTTATCATATACCAAACTAAATAAAGAAACAAAAGTCTTATTTCGTATAAAAATAACTTTTAAATTACCCATTCTCATCGCCAGTATCATTCCAAATAGTATAATGCATATTTTGTACAGACCAGTATATTTAAAAGCTTTGACGTGTGAGCATACATTATTGTTATTTTATAACTATTATTATGTGTGTACTGCAATGGTATAATATGCAGTTAGGTAATTGAGAAACTCAATTATTTTTATTGAAGCTATTGCATTGCAGAAGTAGTTTATCAGATTTATTTTTATAGTAGTATAGTAAACTCTAGTGATATGCGTTTAGAGATGTTCATGTTATCGATATTTTTGTGTAGTGGCTGAAGTAGTAGTAGTAGCTTCAAATAATAACGATGTTTTATGTGGGATATGATATAGATTATACCTAAATAGTGAGGACGGTAGACTCCATGACCAAAGACGGATGCTCTCGGCTTGAAACCTTAAAATATTTTATCATCATAAAATCGCCATAATATATATGATTAGCGCATCTTATGTGTTTTATACATCAGTTATATGGAAATGTGACTATGCTTATTTTAGTAATGTTTAAATACTGAATATAAATAGACAATATTTACATGCAGAAAAATTACGAATACTATATGTATCTGCTTATTAAATTAAGCAGATACGTTTAGTGGTGCATTTTAAAGTTTATATACACAGAATGAATTAATTAAAAACAGATAGTGCATCAAAGAAAGTTAAAGACGTATAATATGGTGTAGTTTATGACTATATTCCGTTTCCATTTGTTGTGCGGTTCGAGTTTGACACTAAGATGATCTAAAGGCTACACTGGCTACAGTATGACTTCATGGTTGTATATTATCACTAGTACGATACAAAATGTTTAGTGCTTTCACACCCAGCCAAATATAGACAAATATATATCAATGGATAAAACGGGTGATCATAAATTCAGTAAATAAATGATGGAAATTCAACATTTTTGAACATGTAAAAATAATTTTTTAAACCGTGCCACAAAAAGCTTCCTTCTAGACAACATCCGACAGAAAAAATAAAAGTAATTGTGTCTGTCGTTTTTTAACGGTAACAGGTATAACGGTACTCTTTCTTAAGCACTTACCAGCAGCAATTATGTGAAATACGCAAGGTTCCAGCTGCTGCCCAATGACGTTTGTGGCTAAACAGACGACGGAGCCGTAATCCAATTCCGTGTGTGGAGTGTACCTCAGCATGCTGGAGGCACCCAGTTTGGGCGTTGAGACGCGAGCCTGGAAAATTAGGTAGAAGATTGGCAATATTAATACCTGGTATTGAATGCTGTTTTAATATATAAAAGTCCAGCCAATTCGTTTTTATGTAGGTGAACGTTTCTTGGCAGTTGAAATCAATTGGAATAAACTCTCTATAAATGGTTCTTGCTGCCGACAATACAGTTACTTCTAATCTGACTATCTGGCTACATAGAGTGAGCTTCCAGAGGAGCTAGCTGCTCGAATTAATCCAGAACGAAATCGATAAAGCTTATCACATTTTGATTTATTATTATTGCTTGTTCAATACCTTAAGGAGGCGTACTCTATATATCCGTTTCGTTTGCAAACATTTATTTTATTCCACTCAACTAACAACGGTATAACTACCATCTAAGTGAAAGTAGTACATATTACGATATATTGCAGCAGGAAAACTGCAAAAATTCCATCCTACTTCAAAAAGGCGTATGGCGAAAGAATCGATTCCCTTTGAATTGGATGAGTCGCCATAAAAATATCATCTATTTCTTTCGGATGGAATACTGACCTGAGGAACATCGATGCTGTCTGCGCTGTTATTGAAAGCCCACCGGAAGGTTTCAGCCTTGGGATTCGCATCCACTTTGCATTCTATCTCAACCTGCTCTCCTTTCGCAACCCCAAAAACACGCTTCTGCTCCGATTTGCAAATTGGTTTGTCTGCAAAAAATATATATAACACTTGTACAACATATACATGGGGCAATATGTAAGGCAGTTGGCTTATTTACGGGTAAAAAGTGAAGCTTTTGAACAAAATGATTTTACCAGCTACATTTTGCAGGTTAAGTCGACACAGCAGTAACATAACTTACTACAAAAATATCATTGAATTTAATGTTTCAAATCAATATGCTTCAAAGGTATTCCCTGCTGTGCTGTGCAGGACTAGACAGGGAAAGTGAGTGAGTCAGACGTGCAGTGATAAATTGGTTTGCCAAGCTAAATAAAAGGGTACAAGGGTACATCTTGTAGTCAAAATACTTGTAAACTTGTAACTTTAAATCGATCGAAATAACAGCAAATAGAATAGGTATTAAGAAATATTGTGATCGTTTCGTGATATTACAACATCCATCCATACAAGTACAAAAATCTTGTTTTCTTCTTTACGGAATCGTTATCACAAGTTTATAGTTATCAGCTACCTGCCCTAACGATAGTAATATACTGTTTCTATAATGTAGCTTCAGTTTTATACATTTTTTGTGCATAACATATTTTTAAAATAAAACTTACACATCACGCTCAACTCCACAGGGTTCGATCTGCCTTCCCCTTCAATGTTTGTTGCGGTACACACGTACGTTCCACCGGAAGCCCTCTTTACCTTCTGAAGAACCAGGCTTTGATTCGACATAATTATACCCGCTGACGCATTGTGCTGGACAGTGTTACCCTGCATTACAAATTAAAGTATACTTATAAATATTATAATAACGATTTTCAAGAATTTTCTCAATTCGACGTAATTTTTGTAGAAAAAATGATCTACCCATTAATATTTTTTATTCAGCCAAAAAAATGGATATTTCAACTAAAATCCCGAAATTCGTAGAAAGCATTCATTCATCCCCAATCGGGCAACTGTACGTAAATGGATCACTGATGGCAAGAATCTCAGACAACCAGACTACACTTTCGACGATTCCTTGCAGTACTCATAATCATGTAATATATTTTTTCCCTTCATCGCCAAAATCTTCAAATGGGTAAAATCCAAATCGTCACAAAGTAAATGAAAAATTCCAGGAGACGTAATAATGAAAGAAATGTGCAAGCTCAGGACTTTTTCTACCTTAAACACACACACAATAGACCCAATTTCATAAAAATTACAGGCTGACAATTTGACAAACTTTTCAGTTAGTCACTGTTGGTTACCCATACATTTAAATGGACGAATTTTTGACAAGTATTGTCAACTTGTCGAACTTGTAATTTTATGAAATGGGGTCCTGCTTCTCAATCTCTGCGGGGAAATTTGGTAAGAAAAGATTAGCAAATACATAACTCAATTGGATTTTCCCTCCAGTCAGCAAGTAAGTGCTTATTTCACCTACTCCTTCCCATCTCATCATACATTTGTGTGTGATATAATTGAAATGCGAAATGAACTCGACTGACTCGGATTGTGAGTGTTTGTTGATGCTGAGTCAGCCCTCGACATTTTGTGGAGAGAAGAACGGAAAATGAGTGGTTTTATGCTAAATGTAATAAAACGACGATAAAAATTCGGGGAAGTGACAACAGACAGAGTCTAGCTTTTACGTGTTTGATGTAAAAGGTATGATGACAGCCAGGGCGGGGTGGTATTGATTTTTAAAAAGTTACAAGTTTATGAATAACCATTTCGTTCAACTATACCGAACTACATCGTTTCTGTTAGCCTTTAGATGACGTGCAGGTTCAAAATTTAATTGAAACCGAAAGCCTTTGTTTTGTGTAGAAAATATTAAGTTTATACTCACCCATAACCTTAATGAATATTATAAGTTCCCTGATTCTAACTTTGGATGAGCACGCAAACAAGACCATCATCACCGTTCCATTTGGCATTGGAAGTCTACACTGATGACTGCATGTAGTTGAAGGTCTGCTTTTCCTATTCATATTTCTATTTGATCGTGTCATAAAATATCTAAGGGAATTTAGTGAAAGCATAGTAGCATTTGAGCTTGGCAAAACGAGACGTGACCTTCCTAAATAAATTCGTCAATTTCACCTAGCTTTTTTCATACAAGGAAAAATAGTAATAATGTTGACTTCTTGCTAGTAGTGTATATTGCATGATTCGTTTTTTTGGGAGAAAATATTATGTCTAAACGTGACCAGTGACTGATGCAATACATGGCAAGCTAAATACACTGTTTGGCACACAATAGTAATAGGAATGTATGTTTCACATGAAAGCCACAGTTCATGTGCATTCGTTATTGATGAGTCATCAATGATGACCCTTCCAATTATTACATTACTGTTCGCCAGAGTGTCGTAACATTTTAAGCCTTGATAAACGTATTGATTTTTAAATGTCCTTGACCGCCAATTAAAAAGGTTTTTGAGTGAAAATCCAAAGAAAGTATAGTATGGTATGTTTTTAATTATAATATTAAGCTTTATGTTAGATATTTGCAATGTTTTGACTTTACTTGTCTTTCATTATGAAGCCATCCTTGTCTGTTTTATGGGAACTTGCATAAAAAGTCTTGACGTATAATACACTTCAATTGTAAATGAATATTTAAACATTGTACAGAGGTATTACAAATTGTTATTGCAGCGGGTACGCTGCAAATTCCTTGTGTTTCCCATTAATGAAAATATATATAGCATTTCAAATTGTGTGAATGTAAATGTACGTCTTCATTTAGTAAGAGTTTACTTCTGTTGTTCCTTGAGAGGAAATGAAAAGCTGGGTTCCCGAGAAAGTGAGACATAAAATGTCTTATTCCCTAGGTTTTCCAAACAGCTTTCTCTTAAAAGAATTTCCGGGTACACAAACCCATTCTTTTCACACTTTCTCCTTTCTCCGTCAACTTTCCCTTTGACTCAACTTGCTTATCAAGGATTGCTTGCCTGGTTTGTCCATGGGAATAATATAAAGATTTGCTCCTGCACGTGTTTTTCTTCCTTTCCCTCTTAAAATGTTCCTGCATGTTTGCGAGAGGAGAGAGTCAAAGAGGAAAGCATCCAAAGTGGAAACGTAAAAAAGCTACAGTAAAAGGTTGGTGAGACACGCTCCCACCCTGTAATGCTATACTTTGATAGATGCAACATAAAACTTTGAATCCTGGAGCGACAAGATTGTGAAAGACTAAATAAATCCAGAGAAAGTGGCATAAGAAAATGCAATGCATGAATGAATACAGATGTTTCTAATGCTCATGTTCATGGGAGTGTGTACTCAACAGTGACGCGTTAATTCACACACACGACGTTCCCATAATATGTAGATTAAGTAGTTCCTACTCTCATGACTCGCAGATATATTTATATTAAACGAAAGGATATTATTGAGGTGCCATTACCGTGCAAGTAAACGGCTGAGAAATTCCTCTTATAATATACCCCAACGCATTTGTGTTTTGCACTTCAACAGCACACGTTTGGGCAATTGTTAAAAATTCAATGCAATCTTATGAGAACACTACTTTTAACGCCTACATCAATTCATATTAATGTTTTGCCCACTCCTCAAATGATAAATATATTGAAATGAACCTACTTTACCTTTTCGGGAGGAGTATATGACAGCGAGTTAAACTGTTCTAATTGTAGATTGCCTGATAAGGATGCTATCGTGTAAGGCTGTGGTTATGGTAGAACTACGCACGTTAAACATCCTTGACAAAAAATTCAAGGCTACACTACACTTCTAAAATATTAAAGCTTCCACCATGTTGTTGGCCAAAGAGTTTTATTTTTCTGTAATTCTACTAAAGCTGTCTCTGCTGCTACAGGATAAACCATAATCTATAATTAACACCTAGTTAGACAAAATCGCATGCAACTCACATCAGCGCACCGTGCTGAAAGCTTAAATATGTTGTCTTTGATCCTGCAATAAGTCGTGCAACCTTTTGATCTCATAATATGCTGATGGCGTCAGTTGGTTAAGAGTAAAAAAGAAAATTGCTTGAATGCTGCCCTACAAGTCTATACCCCCTACATTCCCCGTATTTTTGAAAACATATTCTTGCATGGCAGCTTTGTAATATTTTTTAACTTGACCGTAGTAGAAAAAAATAACAAAATTACAAAATTATACATTATACATAAAAAGTAGTAAAAAAAACCCCTTACGTTATGCTCCCAAACAACTTTGTACACCCAGGGATTAGCATGAATTATACACTCCAGGTAGACATCTCCTCCTTCTCGAATATTGTCTGGGTCGAGATTGGAACCCAATTTTAAGGTAAGGATTGGTATAACTAGAAAGAAACAAAAATACATATTTATTGTGTACATAGGCATAATTAAGTCGTTCCAGTAACTTGTTTTCTTTTTCCCAGTACAGAACCGAGTAGTGTAGTCTGAATAAAAAGTTACGCCAAAATTCACAAGCGTTCACCATTTCATCACTGCGTCTTGAATATTCATTAGAGACTCTCTCGTTCTCTCAACAGTAAGGTGAACGCAACAAACCATACGAAACGTCCATATTTGTAAGAATACACTCACGTGCATTCTGTGTATAGTTCTTGTGTAAGAAGCATTTTTTCGTCTACAATTTTTCAGCTTTGTATCTGCAATGGAAGGTACCTTAAAAAGTACGACACTCCAGCAGAATAATATAAATAAATAGGACAACGAACGCAAGGATAATGTAAACATTATTTGCATAATATTACGCAAACATCAGACTGTTTTCAGTGTGTTGCAATATGGATTGCTTCACCTAAATATGTATTGCTTCGAGGAAAAATGTCTTCATTTCATCAATTTTTCATGCATGTTATCCTTACTGCTGGAATTGGAATTTCTATTTGTACAAGATAGCAGATAACTCAAAGAAGGAACCCTTTTAAAATGTTGCGCGGAGAAAGAAGCCATATCGTAGAGTAGACACATTTTATTTATAAATGCATTATTGAAATATATATATTTTAATATGTGCGTATACAGCTTATGACAACGAGGCGGACGATTTTTTAAAAGAGAAAACGCCATTTTACCGGAGTGCACTGTTAGTTTATATAGCAAGCAGGATTCCGATAACATCAGTGGGACTCCAGAAAAAACGGAAAGAGTAAACATTTTCTTCAGCCTCCCACTGAGCTTTTCACTGTCAAGTCCAAAATGATACTTTTTTTTATCGTTTTGTGTGCTGGCTGTGTGCAGTTCCACCGCGGTCGCTTTCATCGTCTTCATATTTCCAGAGATTCATATGCAGACAGGCCGCCGCCATATTTTGCGTTTCATCCTTTCACAGTCGTCGTCATCATTATAATCATCTCTCATATCAGCACTTTCAGTGGAAATAATTTTGCATCAGACACCCATTCCAACAGGAAACATTAGCGAGAGGTTTCCCTACGTTTCTACCGCCAAGTATTATGTTATGCACATAAAATTTGTGGCTTGTGCGCGTTATAAAAACGTCGGAGAGTGGAATACACAAAGCTATTTTTATTCTTTTCCCACCTAAAGAATTACTCTGCGAGAGAGAGTGTGTGTGTGTACCAATGAGTGAAAGTGAATGACTTTTCTTCACACTCTCCATTTTATGGGCGAGGCGAGACATTATAGAATTTTTTTTCCATTCCCATGATATTATTGAACACCACATTTTTTCGAGTTGGACTATGCGTATACATGATAGAAAATGTGAATGTGAGACGCTGGAAGTCTGTGGATTTTCATATTTCATCAGCTTAGAAAATCTACATTAGCGCGAAATACATTAACTACATTACCAAAACTCATTGTGCGAGACTGCTACTGCTCTCCTGCTTTCACGACGACTGTTGCTGTTGTGTAAAAGTATTAAAAATGATGGATGTATCTCGAAATATGTGTGTGTAATAATGTGTAGGTTTCGTGTACGTTCAGCAGTTTGAATGTTGCTGCGTGCATTTAATGACTCTGACAACCGTCCCTTTTATGTATTCCCGCAGATCCATTTTCTTGTTGCAATTTTACAGTCGTTCATTATAACAAACGGTGCCCTTTATGAGACAGATAGGACATCCGGCAAATGAATGGTTGCAATGATTTCATTCTTGCTGAGCGACCAGGCCGGCGTTGTTGCAGCTGCTGCTGTTACTACGTTTTAAAATTATTCTCTTTTACTATTAGTCTACTAACTTCTGCAAGGTACTTTTTTGTAGCTGTGGAAAAAAGATTCCTTTGTTCCGCCAATGCTTCAGTACTAAATATGTACATAAGAGGATAATATTAAAGTTGCTCTTGCTCATTATTCTGAATTTTATCTTTGCTTTTCCAAAACTTTTTTGTCGTCGTCACTAAAAGTTCGGTTGAATGGAGAAGCTGGTGAAATGTAAAAAAAGATGGGGAAGAGAAGGAGTCGCAGGAACATTTCGTGTAAACGCATATCAATCACATGCAGAGCAAATTGGTGGCCTTGTCTTCAATTGTCACAAGTTCTACAACATCTTGCAGCAAACCAACAAATGGCAGACGGCAGCTCACACGGGAATATGCGATTTTTATGCAATTTACATTTTGCAACAAAACTCGAAAAGGGAACCTTCACAAAGAAATAATCAATTTTCTGACGTTTGTGGAAGGTAATGCAAAGAGAGTTGCAATATTTTGTAGCTTCTGTCTTTAACCATCAAACTCAAACTGAAAGATTTTCTTGACGTAAAACCCACCGTACTTTCACCCACATATTCCCACTCGTTTTTATTCCATTCTTTCTCCTTGTGTTTAGTCATACCCCAAAAAAAGATTTAAAAAATTTGTATAAAAACGAGACAAGAAGACCCCTAGAGAAAGGTACATCTGGGAATGTATGCAACATGGTATGAATGACTAGGAATGACTACATACCACTGAAATCAACAACGACAACAAAAAAATGTTTGTATTAAATTGTATATAAAACGAAAATACTTGTCTGCTCCTAAAATTTTAACGATAAAAATGGAGCAGCCAGGAGAAAAATATAAATAACTATACATCGGCAGGTGTACAAGTATAACTGAATAGCTTCGGTATACGGTGCGCTGAGTTAAAAGGAACACTTTATTTTAGTTCAAGAAAAGTCAAAAAGAAGCAATGCGAGGAGACCCTACCCCCACCTTCTCCTTGTTCTCCATCTGTCCTTTCTCGTTTCATTTTTATAGTTCCATTCCTCTTTTGCAGACAAATAAACTTCACTTTTGTGTTCTTGTGATTTATGATGTGGAAAAAATATGTGGAACGGAGGGAGTGAAAACGAACCAAATGTAAAATACATTTTAGATTTTGGATATTCCAAAGCAGATATTGATATAAGGGAGGAAAATGTTGAAGGGAAACTGGATGTACCTAGCAAAGGTTTCGAAATACTTGAATATATAATAAATTGTGTATATCCCTTTAGCGGTACATATTTAGACTTTTACAACAACTCAACAGCCGATACATAGCAATACGTTCAATAAAAATGCCACAGAGTATTACAAATTACAGTGCGAATACAAGGATTCCTAAATGGAAAGGGCGCCCAACAAAAGTAAAACGAAATATAAAAAGCAAATCTGTATCCCAAAACATGACTTTGCTTTCGCCTCCGTTTAAATCAGAGATCTTGGGTGATTGCTTTATAAACCTCAAACCCGTGTGTAATGACTTGCATTTTTGGTATTGATTGTGAATAAACTAGGGAACATATTGAGTGGAGTGAGTGCTGTAGTCATTGAAATAAATAAAAATAAGGAAACAATGGTCACCAGCTTTGATCATGCTTTCTTTACCTTTCTGTAAACGTAAACCGTCTTCTGAAATTGATGATACACAATATAATACGTATGGTGAAAGGTTCCTTGAACATACTTTATCGATTGTGAGATTCCAGCTGAAAATTTTAATTTACAGTTGACCCTCAACCCCAACCTTCTAGCTTCCTTTAGCCCCCACAGACGTCATAATAAACATACGTTTGTAATTCAAAATGTGCAAATCTGCAGATTTCATGACTTTACATAGAATATATGTGTACAGCAAGTGACACTAGAAGGACAAAAAGGAGTACAGAATCCCAATATGATGCTAAACATTTCCGTTGAATGAGTCAACCTCAAACAGGCATTGCAAAAGTGCCCAATGTTTCGTCGTCGGCAACTCTGTAATTTTATTCACAAACTTTTATCGATAGCAATAAATAAAGCAAAAAAAGTTTTTTCTCGTCCTGTTGAATGATGATTGCTGGATTGGTGTCGTAAAATCCTTGCCGTCATCATAAAATGTAACCAGCTTTTATAGCTTACTCCCACAGTTGACAGTCACTCTTCATACTGCACGCACCCTCAGCTGAGGAAAATCAGTTACAGCAAGTTTATTCACCCGGTTCCACACAGTTATTTTTGTAGAGGACCTCTTCGGCAAATAACTCTGGGCACTAACTACAATACTCACAGGAAAATTTCATCCAGTCATAGTATTTACGTTTTCATTTTGTAATATTTACATCTGATTGTCTGGCTCGGCAAAAATCAAGATACCATTTTACATTCCCCCCGAGAAGTAAGCAACACTCCAGCACTGCTTGTATGATTCAAGTGAAGTGGTATCCCAGATTAGACTTTTGTTTCCTCTAATTACTATTGTATTTGTAGTGTATGAACTTTGTCTTTTCCTTTTATACCTGATTTGATTAGTCACGACCAAACTAATTTGAGTGAAATTTGTCTAACGAATTCCACCAAGTCGATTCATAATGACATCCTCCAACTCGTCCTCTCTCCCTGGTTTGGATACCTTGTCTCCTATTGAACAACTCATCACAATGTGTCTTCTCGCAGTCACGGCATGTATGATGCCAAGAACGTATTAAAAATAAATACGTGACAAATAAATGAGCCAAGGCCGAAGGAAAATCCACTGATTCATCAGGTTCATCCACAGTTCATACGCTTGAGCAAACATTCATAAATAACTTCTCGTTTTATGGCTCCTCCATCCACCACCTCAGCTTCCCCTTTTGGCCATACCCAAAGTGAAGAAGAATACCTTTCTCGGTGTAATAATTCCGAAAGTCTAGCTAACGCTCCATAATTCAATTAAACTGTACAGCACACATACACACACTGGAATCAGGATATTTTCCACCGAAGCGCGTTCATAAGTAGCTCCAGTACTCTTGGCAAATGCTGAGCTACTGTCTACCACTTTGCCTGTGTGGAGAAGTAGCTGTAATAATAACGACTTGAGTGGTTGCATTTGTTCTGGGTACAAGGGAAACCTTCTCAGCTGAAATGAATTCAGTGGATTGATGAAAGAAACCTTTCAAGTTTTTAGCTGGTTGTTGGGATGAAACAAAAGAGAATGTGTTGTTCTAATATAATGACGTGGATGGGGAAAGTGTAATGATAGTGTGCTGTAACAAAGTGCATCATTTGAAAGCTGGAGTCTAGCCCAAAGTCTAAACGTCGGATTATCATGCAATGCGTTGGGGGTTGCATGACGTCTCATGTCTGTAATGCCTATCATTTCAAACAGTTCCAGATATTATGTTAGCTTTCCATTCATGTTTTCCCTTACTTTTGAGTATTTGAGCGTTTCTCAAGCAATATATTAATGCGAGAGGGACAACACACTGCGTGAGTGCACAACGAATGAACGTGAAGCTACAAAACAAAAGATGGGGAATTCAATTTAAAATTACGGAGAACTTTAAACAATAGAAAAGAGTCTTTGTCAGAATGAGGAGCAAACTACACGAAGAAAACATAATGCACCCCTTTCACTCATAAGTTTGAGACGTGCTTGTTATAATGTACATTTTCCAGGGGAAACGGGGGATGAGAGAATCTTTGTAATGGCGTGATCTTTCAATTTCTTCAGAAACTTCTACTTTTCTTCAATCACAGGATATAATATGCGATTAGATTTACCGTGCATTTAGAACGCATGGATGCTACTAAATGCTCATACGAGCGTTTGAGAGTCAGACCTTTAAGACTTTCGACCGAAATAAGGCAAATTGTGTTTTCTGAGACGAGAAAAAAAACTATTTTAATGTCGGGCTCTGTTACTGCATCGACGGAGACGGAGGAGAGGAATTTCTTGTCTCGTTCTTAATTACTCCCGGTGTATATTTTAACAAAGTGTACGCGGTCCGCTCAACGTAAAGTTTATAATAAAATTCCATTTTCCTCTCGACTAATTTACTTTCATACTGATGAGGATCATACAACCCCTCAGCACTTACAAGTGCATTGCCCAGCAGCACAAGTAGTCGACTCCTAACTCCTAAGACGCACACTTTTCCTCACCACCGTATTTTTATCGTCATTTTATAGAAAAAGTTGATATGATATCTACCGACTCTGACAAAGAAATTTCTTGGGTGCACTTTAAATGCTCACAAAGTTTTGTTCCGTTTTCAAAAGTGAAAGTGCACTTTGCTAAGTATACTTTACAACACACGTGCAGCCAAGTGTAGAAACAAACTCAAAAGCAGTGCTGCCATCATCTTGTGATGAAACTGGTAAAAAATTTGTCGTGAGTATAGGAATCAAGTCCGTAGAGACTAATAATACGACAGAAAAAAATACATTTATATTCACTCACTGGTCGCTTTTTTGACTTTCAAAAATTAGAAAAACGTCCAAAAAGGACGTGCGCGTGTGTCTATGTAAGGTTTTGTGTATGAGGTGCCGAAAATGAAATTGGGGCTATAACATAACGCGAACGCAACATCATTTGCCGCGTGTGCATGCTTCCTATATAGCAAGACATGTACATACAATATAGACAATACGGGGCCGTGTGTGTTGTGCAAGGGAAGGAAAAAGTGTCATCAAATTATTTTTCCCGAAAAGGTACCCCCATAACCACATAAAGAACCAAAGAAAGGGGAGCCAAACATCTTTCGGCAATATTGCTGCCTTGCTGCTGGTGCAGGTGTGTACCTATTTTACCACTGCATGAGAGAAAGTGCACCACAACGAATTTGTTGTACCATGTTGGGACAACATTGATATTATGTTCCCTTTTATGTTTTATAGTAATAACTGTAATGCAATATGCAATACAAAAGATCGTACGAGTTCATGCTTTTCGAGAAAAATAACCAAGTCTCAGCAGCAACAACAACAGAACGTTGCACAGAGCCACAGAGCTCATTTGTTCGCTCCACTTGGTTCGCTACTACTATTACGACTTTGTTTCTCGTCAACATCCAGAAATACGTTTTTTGTTAGAACCCCTTAAATACACACATAAGTGCCTACCTATATTCACAATTTAGTAGTAGCGTGTTTCTTTTCTTTCTCTCTTTTCTATTGTTTCACTTTCACTTCCAAGACAAAAAAAGGTCTTCAAATTGCTCTTTGACGCTTTTTCTACCAACCAACCGTGTAACAGCACACGCAGCCTTTTCGATATTATTCCACTTTTTCCGCGTTTTTTCACTTGCTCACACTCCTATGGTTTCTCAAAAGACAGCTCTGTCTACCAACCAAGTACAGCAAAAAGCTTATTTATATATCCAGGGTGTACTGAGAATGAATATTACGGTCACATGAAAACTACTCTCGCAACGAAGAGCTAGAGAGAGAGAGAGAGAGAGAGAGAGAGAAAGAAAGAGAGAGACAAGGAATGTAGCCAGCCTTCCTGTTGTTCATTATTATGTGTTGTGTAGTAATGCCGTTCTGTACTCTTAGCAAGCACCGCTACCACTATTGCCATTGTTTCAAAATTGCATTCCCTTCATATTCACTCCACTTGAGCAATAATGCTCTCCAGATAAAATACATAAAACTTCACTTTTTTATCTTCTCACATCGTCATTATACTACAATTCTACAACTACAGCAGCAGCTGCTGCCATCAGAGCTTTGGCAACGTAGTATTATCATCATCGACTTTTCACGATCCAACATGCATAATATTTCAATACACACAAGGTAAGTAAATTCCTGCACCATACAGACACACACACACACACAAACAATGTAGGTATGCAAGTATGTGCAAAAGTAAAATACCGGTTACTCTACTCTTCTGTAATTTGAGTTTTTTGAAAGATTAAAGGCTTCCTGGAAAGAAAGAAAAGAAAATATTATGATTCCTGTTTGCTCGCTCTGCTGTGAAGATGGTAAGAGGTACCGCCTTTCACTTCCACAAGAAAAGCATAAAAAGTCGTCTAATCATAATAAGAAAAGAAAAAAGAGACTCCTTCCCACGTTCCTCGTGTGTCTGTATTTCTATACCACCACTACTACTATGACGAGTACCACACAACATCGCACAATACCTCAATGCTTTATTTACGACGATAATGATCACTACTTGATAGTGATGGTGTTGTGGGTGTGTGGTTGGGTACTTCATCAAGAGACCAAGAGCAAATAGAGAAAAGGAGAAAAGGAAGTCAATTCTATTTCGTTTCTTTCCCGCCTCTTTTTTTATCTATATCATTCATGTAATACGTATACTATTTTTTCTCTATTTCCTTTTTATCATTTTCTTTTGTTTCCTATTCACTACCACCACCACCACCACAAACTCGGTAATGTACTCTGGGAAGAAGCAAGCACAAAATAATAGAGAAGGATAAGAGACTGAAAGGGGAAAATGCAGAAAAAGACAGGAGGAGCTGTTGAATGGGTAAAAAGTTGCACTACACTCTTGAATTGTGTGTAGGTAGACAAGTACCATCCACACAAAAGCAAAGGATTATTATTACAATGCCTTCCATTTTCTAAATGCATTCTTTAAGAAATGCAGGAAGGAAGGAAGTCATATGAATGTCGTAATGCGAGATGAAAATGTGTGAAATGTATGAGAGAGAGGATAAAGTAGGAAGGTACATTATGACATCGTGTGTGGATATTCCAGTGGAAAAAAATGAGTATTTGAATTCCTAATGTGCGCGCACAAGAATGACTTTTTCTCTGGGTAAATCGCAACGCATTTTTTATCACTACCTTAACTTTGAAATCAGTTGTATAAAATTACACCTTATATTGATCTCGTATATGCAACGCGTACATATATCTTTATATGGATTTTATTGCCTTCTTTTAACGCAATATTATGAATTCTGTGGAGAGACAAATGGCAGTGCGTTGCCACTCTTTGAATAACCGCCCAGCCACGTCACTCACTATTCACGGGTATTCACACATAAAGGTTAATAATGCATGGTTTTTGCTCTTTTCATACATTTTGGTTATTTGGTTCATACGTCTATACAGTTGTATGAAACATCATAATGTGAGCATTTCTGGTGACAGTTTTGACATGTCTGTTCAGCCTCATTTTTTCCTCCTGTTTTTGAAACACACTGCGTCAGACGCTTCAACTAAGGGAAAATGTACACCATGTGTAACGTACAGCTGTATGGTGTCTCTCTCTGTATGTACGTGTAATGCACAGTTCGAGTTCTTGTGTGCTTAACAAGCATGAGAAGGGAAGAAATGCTTCAACATTTTTTTCTTGCCACTGACTGCGCTTCAGACGATCAAGAAGTGTAAGAAGAAAAAGACAGGAAGGAACGTCAGGAAAAGTCAAAAGATGATGAAATACTTAGAAAATGGATGAAGCTAAGACGTTTCTTAAGAAGAAAGAAAGACAAAATCCATTGGTTTTCGTTCCGTCTTTACACTTTCTATCCAAAAATGTACAAAACGAGAAGGAAAAAAAACAAATAAAATTTTATGTGTATTGCGTGTCACATTGAAGAGAAATCGTTCGTTTTTTTTTTCTGCCATACAGTGTACCACTGCTGTTGTTGCCCCATTTTATATCACTTGGTCGTCATTGCATGCTTCGTTTGTGATGTTATTCTTTCACACGATCCCTAAAAAACTCAAAGAAAAGGTGGAAAATGCTATTTCTCTCTCTTTCGTTCTCACTTTCAAACCCGCCCTAATACAATACACTCTACATTACGTGCCTATGAGTAAGGTAAGTGATGTTTATGTTTATGCTAAGCAATTGAAACCAAGTTGTCTTTTGAAGAAGGCATAAAAGTAAAAGCATTCGGGGATGAAAATATGAGGAATCTCTGGATTTGCAGGAAATGTATTGAAAATGAAATAGCATTACGTAATACATTCCGACACACTCTCATCTCACACGGACAGGCAGGCAGGCAACACCTTTTCACCTTCAACAGAGCGAAAAAGTGCCAAAGGGGAGAATAAATACATTCTTTATTGGTTGCAATGTGTATAAATTTTTGCTTACATAACAAAACAAAATGGTTCAAGAAAATACATATATTTGCATGTGACTGCTTGTATCAAGAATTACAAGTAACAGATGTACACTGGACGCTTTATTTTACACGGTCTTCATGTATGTACATGTCTATGTAGCTTTGTCTGACGGAGTCTTTGTAATAAAGTGTTTTGACATTGGTTATTGCAGTCTTCTGAGCGATATCAAAAGGTAGAAAAAGAAATGTAAAAAACCGTGAAAAACAGAAGGGGAGACAGGAAAAGGTTGTGTGGGTGCAACCAAAAGTAAATGAGTAAGGAGACGTCACTCCTATACTTATTGGGAGTATATAAGTAATGCACGTTCAGGGTCTCTCCCTCAATACTCCATTGCTTATATTAGTTGGGTTTGGCTACAAAGTGAGTGATGCTTTTCCATCTCCAAAATGGCAGTGGCAATACACACTGATGATGATGAAAGTCAAGAAACGGAGAAAAAATGATGAAAAAGACGCCGGGTGGTAGTGGTTTATGATGATGATGATGGCGGTGCGGTGGTAGGTGGGGAGAGCGTACAGATGTCGACGTGTTTTCGAGAAAGATTGAGTGAAAGTGTATCGGGATGAAGGGAGTGAGCGTGCATTATGATTTAATGTATAAAAAATTTACCTGTGTGAAATGTTACACAATGTTACCGAGAAAATGGATCTACACAGACATTTATGGACAAACACAAGCCAACCTTGAACCAAGGTAAAACTTGCCCATGGGTATTAAAAGCCATGTGAAAAATTCCACTCTCCGTTTCATTCCTCTAGACATACATTCTGAGAGCAAGTCACGAAGAAAACGCGTTTAGCTTGTTTATAGTAAATTGTGAATGGAATATTATAAAGGACCCTGCCATCACGTTGCATCTAGGGAAATTTTTACAGTTGTCAACTTCGTGAATCAGTCGACTGTGTAAAGGCAGTATGCATATTTTATGCCTGCATTTGCAAGTTCACATTGTCCTTCCTGCACAGCAGTTTTACACACATCATGTTGCATAATAAAACAAGGGATGCTAGTGTGAAATACTATTTAAACTCAATGTCAAATTTACCAATACCATTTATATATTATATGACATGACAGGCTATAATTTATACAGAAAAGGCGGTTACTTACTGGTCACACAAAACGGTAATAGTAATTTGGTAGAAGACCAAATTAAACACGGGTACAGGTACAGGAGTTTATTATTAATTTATACGTAAACTAGAGCCTCAGCGAAATTGCGAAGGCAAAGCAAAGATGAAAGATGTGGAAGCCAAACACCGGAAATCCAACTACAAAAGTCAACAACAAGCAGGTAGAACAGTTTCGCTTTTGACTTTCCAGAAAAAAGTCCGGATTTTGTCACAACGTTTTATATTTTTATTGTAACAGCAAAAAGTTTACTTGTGGAATTTGTAATACAGTAAAAAAACATACAAGCTTGCAAACAACTCGTTGACGCTTCGCTTCCATCCAAGCTTGAGTCAGGTGTCAACGACATTTGCCGTCACCCACCAGTCAGTACCCCGTCTTCCGCCAACGGTTCATACCACCTGCCTCGATGGAGTCCGTACTCGTCACTTTCGCGTGTGTATGTGTACGCGCGAAATATGCCCAGCTGCGCCTACTTCTATTCTACAAGACCACAAGAGTAAAACAGCTGAACGTGACGGCTTTCTTCCCAAATATCCCAATACGCCTTTTTTCAACAGACCCTTCCGTTTTTCCGGTCCACTGTGCATCGAAGCCATTGTAGGCACCACACGGGCCAGAACAGATCCTCTATTTCACCAATCACTAAAATAGCTCTTAATTTTATCGTAAAGAATCAACGTCAGGGCGCCACCAGTACTTCTGAATACATTGATGACGGCCCCTCTATAAAACGAGGGTATCCCACCTTCCAGGAATATTACCCTGCAACAATGTAAAGCGTTTTTGTACTTTTTCTCTGCCTTCGGTCTTCCTGATTGCATCATCATTTGTCTTCGAACTGTGTCCAAGGGATAGCTTATGAAGCCAGCTGTTGCCACTGCTCCTTGAGCCATTATCCAATTCAGGTACAGAGGGATTTCACTCGCAGGGTCTTCAAATACACCTTTGGCAGTGTCGTAAATCCCATAGTAGAACGCACGGTAAACTCCGATTCCGAATACAGATATTTTATATCCTTTATAAATCCCGAAGATTCCGTCATACTTAATTGTTTTTGTGAGGCAATCTATTACTCCTTTATATACTCTAGTACTTTTACAGCCGATATCTGTGCTGCTCTTCCTTAGAAATTTGTGGGGACACCGACTGCACTTGAAGTATCAACTTGATACGCTCAAAAGGAGCCATCAGTGTATCAGATATTGACGAGGAGACTCCTCCAGCTAAAAAATCCTTCGCGAAAGAGTTTACTGAGGACATTTTCAAACCAACATGGTATTTTAATCCTTCCTGTTTTTTGTGTATGTTAAGGTAAACAACCGCTTTCAGACATGGAGTGGAGTGGAATCTCACGCAACATTACATATAGTAGGCGGAAGTTGCATAATCCCGGATATGCCTGAGTACCCAGAAGAAGTACTGCTGGTATGGTGGCATGATGACGAGGTGGTTGGAGAGCGGGAGGAATGAATTATTACACTATTTTGCCAACGAACTGGACAGAATTTTAAGGATCACTAGAAATGTAACGTATGTAAATGCATGTCATTGTACGATGGCAACCAGAAATGATTTATGCTCGCGTCGTTGTTGGCGCACTTTGCAGAGCTCTTTCCCTCCTTCTCTTATCTCTCGATAGATCTCTCGGAGTGCTTACAAGCAACAGCATTTCAATACAATATTGTGCTATGTGCATTCGACAAGGGTTGCCGTTGCCGTAGATGTGGAGCCTTAGCAAGTCTACGGTGTCGAGACTCTATATAGAGATGACCAGTTCTATCGGTTCTATCCGACACCAGCGCATATGGACCTCTCGACGATACGGTTTGAGACAGATAGATGATACTACCAGAGAGAAAGAGAGAATTCAGTCTGAACGTTTTCTTTTCTTGCTTTGATTTTCCAATCCAAATAAATAGTTTATGAAACTCCGACTTTGGCAAAGGTATTGAACATTTTATGGAGAAAATGTACAATCCAACTTTACACTTCATGTACGAAAATCTTCAAAAAGCAAAGTGGCAATATATCACGGGAGTCAAAATGGAAAAAAATGTACAAAAAAATCCAGCAAATCCGTGTATCTCTTTGC
Organism: Callyntrura sp. NNG-2020; assembly: GCA_027744055.1. Lineage (NCBI taxonomy): Eukaryota > Metazoa > Arthropoda > Collembola > Entomobryomorpha > Paronellidae > Callyntrura > Callyntrura sp. NNG-2020. The sequence goes on from JAHZNE010004272.1 coordinate 21,810, forward strand.
CAATTCAGCGCCTACACATCACATAACCGTACTTTTGTCTATTTTTATGCATTTTTTCATCGTGTGTCTACGTGGCTTCAATAATGTGTTCGTTTCTGTTCCTGTCTATAATTTAAGGTACAAACGATAGCTTGCGTCTCGTATCGTTTCACTTTCTGTGTGAAATGCATCATCATAAAAACCCGTCTACAGCTTTTTACTCTCTGTGTACTGTAAAGCAGTCAAAGAGAGAGAGAGAGCCGTATGTATACTATACTCATTTCTGTTTTTATGGATGGCTATAAAGAATACAGAGTAAGAGAAAGAAAAAATCGATCAAGCTTTTTTTTCTACGTACAAAATACAGCCAATTTCCACGAGTCCTCCTCAACACTTCCTTCCAATCGAGTATTTTCAGCTCGGCACGTCAAAGATTTCCCGTGGTCACCAACGCGAGGGGTCAATTTCAACACGGACGTCGAGATATTCCCTGTGGGCGACACCTGCTCATTCAAAAGAATGAAAAGAGAAAAACAACATTGCACAATGAAATCATCCAGTAATGTTTTTCTTAGCTCACACTCACAACTCACCCGGGTTCGGGTTATACAAGGTTTACTCACATTACATCATAAAATACTTTGTTAACAAGTCAGCACTTTGTAGAAACTTAACTTGAGAAGAATAATTAAAGGGGTAAAGGTACAGGATATTGTGAATGGAAACTTTGTGTAGGTGTTACGTTGTTTGGGAGAGAGGTGGTGTAAACAAATCGATAATATAAAACTTGCCCAATGACCATGACGTGAATTTCAGCAAAAGAATGAACCTTTTATGCTACACACACGCTACACATAATAAAAGCTTACAGTTATGAAGTGTAGATTTTATTTATTCCTAAAACTTGTATAAGCTATCGCAGTTTATTGCATGCTTACTGCGTAGTAGATCCAAAAATGTCGTGTAAGAAAAGTTATCATGGTGCTTTACAGCGCAGCTAATAAAAGTGCAGCGTTCTGACTTCCCTTTCTTAAATCTCACGACGACTCCAATCGGACCATCTACACTTTCTTGCTTGTCAATACAAAATAGG
>JAHZNE010004273.1:0-13216 GCA_027744055.1 Callyntrura sp. NNG-2020
GTTTTGTATTTTATAATTTTAACATTGGATTTTGTATTTACTTTTCTGCATAAGTTTTGTGCCTAACTTATGCAGAAGATTTTACCGGTTTCTGCATAAATAATTTGTGTCTCTGCATAATTAAGTATATGTTCTGCATGGAAAAGATTTTCCCCAAATAGTATTACCACTTTTAAAACACCATGTAAAAATAAAGTAAGCTAATACAATTTTTGGAATGTTTAAGTAAAAATATTATTTAGTTTTAAAATTAATTATTTTATTACCAGAAAGCCCGCAATCTAACAATAACGAATTAAGAATTTTGTTGCTGCATTTATGGTGAAGCCGGATGGAGTCTTATGTTATGTGCGTTGTATGTACAGTAAGTGTCAGCCTTAGTGCACTAAAAAGGTTTTGGGAATTACAAACATCATTCTTTTTTCCTGCAGCTCTCGGACTTTTCAGAGAACTACAACTTCACTTTTATGACTATAGCTGAGATGAGAAGATCACAAGTAACTCGTTAAAAATGTACGTATTATAAATATAGATGGTCTATATATAGTTGGTAGTATTTTCAAACTTTTACTAACAAAATACGTATTTCAAGTAGGGAAAAACATTCGGTAAACTAAGTTCTAGCACAGCAATACATTCAAGGATAGCTTACAGAAGTATGTTCTGCATACATTAATGTCTTATATTTTTACATTAACCGAGGCACTTGCAGGGCGATAGAATTATTAGACCAGCTGAAGTTGACCAAGTAATGCATTCATATTCATAGAGGAACACTATAGATAATTTAGAATACAGTTTAGAGGCAGCAAAAGGTTTGACGCACAAAACTAAGTGACCTCACCTTAAATTTATATTTTGCATTTTAGTCCGCTTAAATCGTTACCATAAAAATAAAACATTCTTCTAAAATCGATTCAAAAGCAGAAATTCTGCAAATAGGTCTCAAACTACTAATATTGGCATTTAAAGATTCTACAAGACGTATTTGAATCTTATATCGAGTCTTATTTTTTTATTCAAGTATGCCAGCAGACTTGATATTTTTGGGAAATCACGTTAACCAGAAAATTAGCGACTACACGGTTGACATTAGTCCTATTACCTGGAACTACCAACAAACTAAGTTTGAATACCGCAAGCAGCCCCGCAAATATCGTATCTTCTATCGCTATGCACTTGCTAATTACGCAATTATTTCAATTTGTCCAACAATCATTGGAGTATCGCTGTATCACCAATTGATTCCCACCAGTCAATTGCTTATGTTTGCTATACCATTGGAGATGTTTGCCACCGCGATATTTTCGGATGTGATAATATTTGCATATTCAGATATGCTGGTACCTGCAGTAAATTGGATAGTTCACACAGACGCCAGCGTTCAACACCAGCGCCAATTGGAAGTACAAGAAGATCAACAACTGGTCGATTTTCAGCCCACCGAACGGTCAGGATATCGTGAACCAACGGTAGAGGAAGGGCTGCAAATAATCAAAGAAGGTAACACAATTTTTTCTGAACTGTTCCTTCAAGAAACACTAATATCTAAAAACAGAACCGATAGTTAAACAGTCATCCCGTCTTCCATTTAAAGCATGATACGCTATATCATCTGTTGTTACAGAAATCAGCAAAATTTTTAAAACTCAAGAAAACCCCAGCAATCCAGACTGGATGGGACTGTTTATCCTGTTCATCTGCATGTTTTTCCCATTCATTGTGGCCGAGCAATTTGTATTTGTCACGATTGCAAAGTTCGATCATCTTCACATGATCCTATTGTTTCTTGATGCTGCAACCGGCAGTCATTGGATTGATTCTTCAAGCTATATTTTAAAGTGTCTACAGTACACCGTATGCTTTGCAAACTACCAGCTTCTCTGGATCACTGTGCGGTATTTTGCTACTCTCCTAATAAGTGGAGCCTCTTGTACCATCAATTTATTGCAATTTCTCAAAACCCTACCTGCCAGCATATATGCCTACCGCTGCTACAACCGGCTACGCATTAGCTTCATCTCGTTGTCCGTTCCCTTTGGTAGGGTCGAAACCTCATTTCTCAGCACTGTTTACGCCGTCGTCGTTCCGGGATGTTCTGCTGCAGTTTTTGCACACAAAGCGGATAACTCTATGGCGTTCTGGGCAATCGTGATCTTGGTGGTGTTGCATTTGGTATTTGCAGAAATATCCTTCAGAGTCTCTGGTTACATCTTTGAAACCACCCTTTGCATCCTTAAACGATGGAATCAAGACGTACGTCAGAAATCGAGCATGTTGCTCAAACGAAAGCTGATGGGAAGCCGGCCCTTGATGATCAAGTTTTTCGATGCAACCGTTGTTGAAAGAGAAATGAAGATTAATTATTATGATAGGTTGTTGGGTTATGTTGTCTCCACTTTGTTGCTCAGTGAAACTATATTTTAGGGTGACTCTTCAAAAAACAAACAATTGATCTGCAAAAAAGAATTTCAAATTCAATTCCAATCCAGAATTAGTGTTTACGAGTGTTCTGACGGTGTGGTCGTTCTGCCTTTCAACATTTCGCCACCTAAACTATAACACTTGAACAGAGCAAAAGTGATTTTTGGTGATGCATTTCTATGCATCAACATTTATGAATCTTGAATTTTGCTTTGAATGCGTTGCTTGGATGACCCCTTGGGCTAATAGCATGACTTTAAAAATGGCTATGAAGCCGTCCTCATGGCACCGTCATGCTGGTATTGTATTATAGTTTTAAGTTACATGTTTATTTTACATGCTGAAATAAATACGCACCAAGTTATAACCCTGCTAAATTGTTCTTCTACACGTAAGCACCTAAATCGTTTTAAATATTAAACTATAAGCTTTTGGTCATGTAAAACTGTATTAAAATAAATACTAAACGAATAAAAAGTGGAAATAAATAAAATAAATAACACGCTTGCAAATAAAACGGTCATTTTTCTAAAAGAACACTCCACTTCCAACAAATGGCCGAACCTTGACTAACTTTTAATGAACTTGGAAGAAATATTAAATCGGTGCCATTAATATTGCAGTTTTAATTTTCAGTTCAGCTTTTACAACTTTCAATAACTAGCATTTCTTTATCAAATTAAATTAAAACAAAGTGGAAATGACGTGATCACAGACAGAGAGAGGGAATGACAAGCACATTGATCGCATAAACTACATTACCATTAAAATGTTTTGTAGTAAATAAAATGTGTCCAGCAGAATTAGAAAATATTTGTAACATGTTCCTGCATGCTATATATTTTAACATCAAGAAAATAAGTAAGCATAACCGTTAGAACTTCATATTCGGTTCGAGCAATTGATATATTGTTTAACACAACGAATTAAAAGTATTTCTTGTTATACCAAATTGAAGCACAGCACACTATCAGGTCGGGACATGTTTTTTTTCTACAACAACTAGCTAAAATATGTTATACATATGAAAAGCGTTGATGTCACCTTAAATTCCAAAACGTCGTTTAAATATTGAACAAATGGAAGCAATTGCGTCCATTCAAAGGTTACCAAAGGTTCAACTAACTTTTATAATAATATGGAAAAAATTATCCACTTCAATTTATTCACATAATGTCAGCTGTAAATCTCTGCTAGTAACTGAAACTACAACTTAAAACATGAACCATATGCCCAATTTTCATATACTTTACAGCAAGTAAAACATTGTCAAGCGATTTAAAACAAGAATATTTTATAACGGTATATATTGATATGCTTACGTACGATTGCGTAATGTTAACTTTACAAGGAGCATTAAACTATATTTTGCAAATGTAGTTGAATAACAAAAAGTAGAAGCAATATTATATCCTAAATGAGTTTTGAACAAGTAATAAATAAAGTATCTTCTTTCTAAGAGTACTTTGCGGATAATAATAAAGGCAGCATTATCTTTATAGCTTTTATGTTGTCTTATGTATGAAAATGGAAGAAAAGCTGCCAACATGAAAGGCAATCATAAAATAATTTAAGATATGCATAATATATCAAACTTCTTTTATTGTTACACATATGATGAAGCAAGCAACTACCCGTGATGTCCCTCAAACAAACTGGAACAACGCTAAAACATTTTTCGACTTTATTGTTTTTAGTAATGAGAAATATTACAACTAGCAAAGTAAACAACATTTTAAACCATAAATTATAAATGTATTCTGAACACAAAATTGGAAATAAAGTATTTTCCCTGGTAAAATATGGATGCTACTTGAGTCAAAACAAATCAACCACAATGTTCCTGTTTAAATAAATAAATGTGTACACATGCTGGTACAAAATAAAACGGTGTAATACATTTTCGTGAAAGCTACGGAGAGCATATCATACTTTTATATTGACCTTTTTTAACTTGGAGTTCTATAAAATTATATTTTTAATTATTTGTACTATCGTGTTTGAATTTTAACAAGTACCAAGTTTAGGTGCGAGAATAGATTTAAGAAGTAAATAGATGGGAAAAGATTAAATTCTAACAAAGAGTTTATGTGACCAATGTTATCAATATGCTAGTTACTCTGTTTCATTAGATACCGACTTTTTTATATAGAAAAGTATACGTCAGCAGGACTTGAACTACATGTGACAGTCGGACAACGTAGTTTGCATGCCTTTCAGATAGTGCTAATTTTTTGTCATGTTGCGCCAAGGAGATAAAGTACTGACATAATAAAAAGAAGAATATTCATTGTTTATCTACCATTTCCTATCTATATATTTCTTAAATCTATTGGTGCGAGCCATTTAAAAAAACATTGCGCCTTGTCGTTTCCCTACCCTTATATTCGACCGTCTGATCTAAATTTCAATAGGAAATATTATTTTGCATTATGGTAAACATATGACAAATTTGAGCTTAAACTGCTAACTCATGAGTTTGAAGTATCACTATTACAGACGGTCAGGCGAACAAAGAGAAAAATATACTAATTGCATGAACCAAATCACCGTTACAACGTTTCTGCAGTTTTACTTTTTGAAAATTTGGGTACTCTGTAACCTTCCAAACCCAATAACTTCTGCCATACTTGGCCGTCCGGTCTGTATTTCAATAGGTAATATACTATTGACCTATGATACCTACATGCAAAGTTTCAGATATCTTACATCGAATCTTACAATTCCCTGAAGAGTTATCGTCATTACAGACAGACAGCCAAACATACTGATCGCATGAACTACTTCAGCATTAAAATGCTCTCCGTAGTTAATAAATAGAGCAAGACACTCAAGTAATATGTAGAACATTCGTGTTTTCATAACGTCTAGACAATTTGATTAGAAACCCATAATAAAATTGACTTTTGGAAATCATAAACCATTCCTGTCTTTGTCACCGTAAGAACCACTCAGTAAACATTCCTTAAGTTCCCTGGCAGAATGCCGACACCACTAACTCTATTTGCCCACCATATAAGCCAAACAACCGCAAATCACACCACTCCTATATATCCAGTTTCCTGGAATTCCGCCACAATGCAATGGATCTACCACAAGAATCGCCCCAGAAATCGAGTGTACTACAGCATCGAAGTTGCCAATGTTTTATTAGCTATAATATCTACCGCTATCATTGGAATTTCTTGGATTTACCAACTCATTCCAACAAATAAACTAATGGCGTATATAATGTGTATATACTTCTACTTTTCAGTGGCAATAGTAGATCTGATTCTGTGGAAATATGGAGATACACTAGTTTATTCTGTCAACTGGTTACTCAAAACGGATCTAGCTGTCAGCACGCCAAACAATAGGCCTATACAACCCAGTCCCCAAAATCAGGAAAATAATGACTTCGCATCTCTCACGCCTTCAATGAAAGATGGCGTCTACCACATTCTACGAGGTAAATAATTAGGGATGCAGAATCGTCCAAGCTCTACAAATTTCAAAGGATTTCAAGTGAATTTTTTCCGATTGATGTATGGCATTATCTAATAAAATGTGTTTGCTCTCTAGAAATTTACAATGTTGTAAAACGGGGCCCGCAAGGAGCATCTCCAGATTGGATAGGATTATTTCTTTGTATTGTCATGGTAACCTATCCCATCACCGCTATTCAACACGCCTTGACAGTCACTATGAATGAAAATGACACAATCTCTCTCCTCCTACGATTTACACAGGCCCTTGGCGGCAATACTTCATATTTGTGGACAAACTACCTTTTAGTTTTCTTCCGATACTGCCACGCTTTCTCTACCTATCTGCTTCTCTTTGGCACCTTCCGAAATAGTGGACTTCTAGGCATGGGAGCGGCGTACTCCTTGCTGACGATAACACGGCATCTAAAAACTTTGCGGATAAGCATGGCGACCTTGGAACTCTACAAACAGGTGCATATTTGCTTTCAAAGCGGAATACTTAGACCATTTTGTGTGTCACAAAGCATTTACCTAGTCACCACATATGTCACCATTATCTACGGGATCACTGCAGCTGTAATGGCTCAAAAAATGAGGAACACAACAATGCTGGTGACCCTTCTGTCAACGGTGTTTCTACTACTAGTCGGTGTCGAGGTAGCGATTCGGGTGAGTTGCTACATCTTAGAAGTGACCGAACAGATGCTGAAAAAATGGGAGATGGAGTCTTGTCGTAGCTCTCAACGTGCTCTGCTTAAAAGAGTGGTAGCGAGTACACGGCCCATGTTTCTGATGTTTGGAAATTTTGAGGTTATCTCGGGAACTCTCAAGATTACGTATTTCGAAGCAATGCTGAACCATGTCATCACCGTTCTTTTGCTTATTGATGAAATAATTTAAAGAATCAGAACATTGGTTAGCGAGACGTTCTTTCGTAATTAATTTAAAACCGTTATTTGATTTATTGTTGCTTATGCTTTGTATTTATAACATTAAAAGCTTTTAGCTGTAAAAATGTAAAATTTGTAAGTAGATAAAATTTAAAATAAGTGCCCTAACTTTTATAAGTATTTACTAAGGGTTAAAATATTGCTCTTCGGATTCACAGTAATACTAATCTGACTATTTAAGAGTTTTTGGTAAAGCCTTTGTGAATTTTAATGTTGATATTTCTTGAAATTTATGAGTTATGTTTGATGTGTCCATCATTAACGGGTGAAATAAAGTAAGGTCATTTGTTAAAATTTTCTCATAAACTTAATTAGTTAAATGCAATATACATGAGTTTATGTGGTAAATAAAATAGTACATATGTATTATATCAATGTTTTGTTCAGGGAGGTACTTCCTTGCCAGCCTCGGCATCGAAACTGCTGGAAGAAATTTTGGATAGTTTAGAATGTGCGAAGAAAAACGCAGATACAAAGCCACAATTTTGAGTAATACACTACTTATATTACTCATAACCGTGTAAATCAACGACTAGTCACTTGGTAATATCATTATTTTTGAAAACTGAAATAGCGACTTGATATATACTGATTTTATATTGGGAAATCTATGCTTAGGCTGCTGGAAAATTTTAATGGCTTGCAAAATTGTGCCTCATATTTTGTTGATCATATCAGACTTATAATCGCATTTTCTGTATTAAGCAATAGCAAAAGATGGATAAATAACTTTTTGTTAACTATTTCCGATAGCATTTTGCATATGCTGGTATACTAAAAATGAACCGTCGGATAAAAATGTTTTCATGTCAATTTAGTGGGCAAAACATGTTTACAAAAATGTTTTTCGATTTTTAATTTTATTGTTGCCGAAGGTTTGAATTATATTATTTCTACAAATCAATTAATGTGTACTGCCAGGTGGAACATAACTTCGAATCAAATTTATATTCACATCAATCCCTAACCAAGATGCCCACAGAGTTAACCCTCTTCGCAAATTACTTAAGCCAACTCATTTCCGACCACACAATTACTGTACAGCCTGTCTCCTGGAACCATCACACCTTACATTGGAGCTATCTCAAAAACTCCCAATGCTGTCGTGCACACCGCCGCTTTCTTGTTGCCAATACACTAATAATTTTAATATCTACAGCTATAACCGGAATTTCTTTAAAATACCAACTTCTTCCCGCAACAGACCTGTTCCTATGGACATTACCCATATACATGTGTGTATATGTCTTGTTGGTAGACAGGTGTGTATGGGTGCACGGAGATACCTTAATTTCCTCTATTAATTGGATATTCGGAAAAGACCGCGAAGTGAGTCGGCAAAACCGATGTGAAGGACCGCGCCACGAACAGCACGTAGCGGAGAGGAATATGGCAGCTTACACACCTACACTCAAACATGACTATCATCTCCTAAGAAAAGGTAATTTGACAAAGGGTGCACTTTATTATACAATGTGTCAGAACAAGGTGAACGATGGGGGGTAACTAGGATGGCCCTTTAAGTCTCCCCAGTTCAGGCAACTGTAAGAAGAATTCAATCACTCAAAATTGTTTCTATGGTAGAAATTTGGAAAATTCTAATACGTGACGTCCATGGAGCACCTCCTGACTACTCTGGTGTACTCATTAGCCTGGTAGTGTTTAATGTCCCGTTGAACGCCTTTCTAACCGCTATCATTCTCACAGTCGCCAATACTAACCCCCTTTATCTGATTCAACAATTCCTTAATGTCTTCATTAACCATAATGAGAACATATTTTTTAATCCCATTTTAACTGGCATTCGGTACGCTCTTATTGTCGGACATCTCCAACTTGCCTTCGAAACTTTACGAATTTCGGCCGTTCTTATTTTAAGCAGGTTTTTCTCTTTCCAACGCATATTACGTTTCCTGGGCACCTTGGGGATAAGCCAATCTACATTACAGCTTTACACTTAGCTGCAAATTTGCTTTGAAAATGGCATGTACTGGCCACTTTGATGGTCAGTACATAGCTTATGTCAGCATTGTGGTAAGGATAGATGCTGCGGATGTTACCCACAGAATGGGAAAGGGAACTTTAGTTGCGCTCATCATTGTCGCAGTTTTGCTGATATTATTAGTCATCGAACTTTCCATGCAAATCTACTGCTACTTTTTAGAATTTACACAATGTATGTGTCAAATGTAGTGGGTTTGGTGATGATTTTATAACAAAATCGTGCGTTCACTGTCCCAAGAATTTATGCATCTTCTCACATTTCAGAAAGTAGGTTCGGATCACAGGATCAGATGGTTTTGTAAAAATCAGTAATTTTGAACAACTGCGGAGAGGTTTTAATACAGAGCAATTCCCACTTTATTGTACAAATTCAGCCAATTTAACTCAACAATTAAAGACAAAATTATATTTACACAAAAGTCCCGTTGACCATAAACTGCCACGTAGCTTACACGTTCAAGGTTAAGAGAGGAGTGTGGAGTTGGTGGTGTTGAGCATGCAGCGCACGCTTACTATTCACTGTTGGTGTGCTTTTGCCGCATGGCCATACAGCACCAGTACATTATTAACAAAGAAATGTCACTCTTGCAAAGACTGGAGAAAATAAACCCACACAAATTCCAGCGGTGGAATTTGGGGCATTCAGACACTACCAGCACTACGATAACAACAAAGGAACAAAACTAAACAATTTTGTGACAGTATGATTAAATCGTGGTATATGGAAGCTCGTCATAACTCAAGAGGGGCGTTGCTAAAAAGATTGGTTGTGGCAAAGCGACCAATATCAATGATGTTTGAGAATTTTGAAGAGTTTAGCAGAACATTGAAAGTCAATTATTACGAGTCCTTGTTAGGAGACGTTGTAACCGTTTTGTTGCTCACAGATCAACTCCTGTGATTTGGATGTATTGTGGTTATGCACACCAAAAGTATAAACTACCAACGTAAATAAAATGGCGAAGAAACTAAACCATTTAATATCACAATGCCCTTCGTTCTAAAAATATGCAATTGTTTACTACTTCTGCATATATAGCTTGCTTGATTTATAAATCCAATTTCTACATTATAATATTCGATATTTTAAGGTAAATAGTATGATAAGCAATGGTACTTATGGTTTCACTCTCATGTAGTCATTTTTGTTATCGATGGCTTCCAATTTTTTACAAGTAATATTGTTTCAAACAATTCGAATATTTAAAGTGGTTGTTGGGTGTCGATGCTCGAGATGAGTACCCGTAAAGGTTACCAAAAATATCCGGGGCGTTAAGTTATGCTTTAGCAGAATGACAAAGTTCTATGTTGTTGAAATGGCTTGCGGTTCCTGCTGTGAAATAGAATAAATGCCAATAGTAAAGGAATATTTAAAACGAATAAAAGTAATATTATTTCCAATGTCAAAATGCCAATTGTTACAATGAATTTAGAGACACGTCTTGGACGGTGGATTTTGAGAGAGTGTCGATGTACAGGAATTTTTCTTCACATAACAACTTTGAACTTTAGAATGTTGACCGTGAACTCGTAGAATATTCTTTTCAATTACAATTATGAAGTTAAAATTTTACATACCATATTTCAGGTTCAGGCAATGAGTATACATTAATACACGTGTGTAAAACTACAGAAATAAAATCAGTCACAATTGAAGAATGGTACCGAAAGTCAATAAGTGTAATTAGCATAATATAGGATTACAGGGAGAAGTGATACGTGCTTGTCAAGCTACATTTCGTTCACGTGTACAGAGCAACGAACTGTTGAACTGTGCTGCGAGCAATGGAAAGTAAGATAGGAGAAGACCAGTAGTGCTTTTTAGGGCATTTTACAGCTCAATGGAGCCCCTGGTCAGTGCAAAGGAAAGGAATAGGTAATTCACAGCAACAGAAACAGACAGCAACGCTGAATATACACCATTTTACTAAAATGAAACACTAGCACATTACATGGACATTTTTAAGTTCATGACAATGATCAGTGGTACTACCAGAAGCCCAAAATAAATTTAAAGAAAATATACCATAAATATAGCTGTGGTTATAACATGTAATATGCTTTCACGTACTTACTAATTATGAACATAATCAAAGGGAGTTACGGAGATATCAACAAATATCAAATTTAATAACATACGTAGCTGATAAAAGATATATTATTCTTACGTACTAATTTTAATAAAACTGTAGTCAATAGAATTAGGAAGCGCAAAAGTGCACATATGTACGAGAAGTAATTCTAAAGTACACGAGCACAAGGACAGAGGTGCATAAGTAGAAGTACTGAAGTATACGCATATTTATCTCAAATTTAAAACCCACTTGCCGTTAAATCTCGACCTGATGAAAATTGAGCGACAAACAAAAAAGTTTTAATTTCAAAATATTCAACGGCAACCAACTCGTGTCAAACTTAGCAAAACGACGCAACTCTTTTACCATCAAATGACATTTCAATCCCTTTTGTTATTTATGAAAGAATTACAGGAGTCCCGAGGGTGGAGTCAGAATAAAAAGCTGGATGTACAACTAGAAGTGCGACAAATTTGATCCATGAATTCTCTTTTGTTCGAAGTACTTTAGTTTGCGGACATTAGCGTGTAAGGCTGTCTGGCCAGATGTACACGCATACTCAAACACCAAAGCCTTAATGTACAGCAGTATTGCGCTCTCTAATAATAAAAATATCAATTATTTACGTGTGCATACACACTTTAATAACCCCTTTACATTTCTACAATATGACTGGATATCTATATATCATGTATCACCAATTTTCTTTATACTAGTTGCTTATTGTATCTTTGTCTGCTTTTCAAATACCATTTGACACTTTTTAAATATTTCTCTTTAACAGCTGTAAGATTCTATATGTTGTGGCAATCTAATCTGATAACTATAAACCAATCAGTTGTAATTGATAACAATTGTAAAATAATGAGAGTGCTTTAAAGTTTATACTTGATAGTAGCTATTTTTCTTGTTCATATAGCAAATCCATATTTGTTTCTGGCTATCAGCTATGTACGAATCCAGTTCATGTTCAAGGTAAACTGGCCAACTATAGCATCATCAATTTTATTTATCGATAGAAAATTTAAACTGGTAAAAATGTAAAATAAATTTTGCTCTTGACAAAACTTGGTTTGACTTTCACTTCAGGCACTCATTCTACATAGTACAATACTCAGCTATATTATTTCTCAAACTGATTAATTTCCGACATTCAATTTCTACCAAATATTAAAAACTGGAAAAAATTAGTTTTTCGTTTTTAAATTATTTTTTACAAGTCTGGAGTCAAGCTTTTAAATTCATCAAACATCTATTAAAACTTAATTTGATCGTAGTATCCGAACAAAATAATCAACTTATTTAATTGATTTTTAAAGCATGTTTGCCAAGAAACGGACACACAACGAAACTATAAGTTTAATTAGGCAGAGCTAGTTAAAAAACTAATTTTCTGAATCATATATTCTTCAAAGCTAATCAAATAGAACAATCATTTGGCCATGAAAATATATTAAAATTCAACTTTCTTAATTCGTTTTGTGCAGAAATGGGTTGGTAATTGAGGGTTACTTGCACACAATTGTGTAGGTTCTCTGTTTTCCCAACATTTGCGCTTTTGAAGGGCAAATATTAATTTCGATGGAGTTTTGACGTGACTCCTGTCCAGGTAGCCGTAGCAATCACACCAAACTTCAAAGTCTCAGTGCTCCCATTTACAACATTGATTTATTTAGTTTGAAATAAACATCGCACCCGACACATCTCAAGATGCCAACACCACTAACCCTCTTTGCAAATTATTTAAGTCAAACACTTACAAACCGCACTCTCCCAATCTACCCTATCTCCTGGGATTTCTCCACGATGCAGTGGAGCTACCGCGACAATTCTCAAAAATACTGGGTGTACTACACCATCGAGTTTGCTAATATTTTACTTGCCGCAATTTGCCTTGCTATTATTGTAGTTTCCTGGGCCTACAATATTATCCCTGCACAAATGTTGCTTATGTATTCAATACCCCTATACATATACGTTTCCGCACTAATTGTTGACCTACACCTGTGGGTTTACGGAGATCTCATGATCTCTTCCGCCAACTGGATACTCAAGACGGATGTGAGAGTAGGCATGAAAGATCTCAATCAAGGAAAGGTTCTTTCTCAAGAGATCGAGGAGATAGATGTAGCATCTCTTACACCGTCCCTTAGACATGGCAGGAATCTACTCAAAGGTGGTAATGTTTGCTTTTTGTTATTATCATAATATAGTTTATAATTTAATTAAGTACGATTTAGTTGAATGCAATCAATATATATAAAAGGTGATTCCGGCGGCGGCGGCGGCGGCG
>JAHZNE010004274.1:0-14434 GCA_027744055.1 Callyntrura sp. NNG-2020
CTTTAGGATTTGGGACTGGGAAATGGGGCTTTTGCCCAAATATTTTCCTATGCCCATATTTTGCATTAAACTGGGTGGGATTTTTTTTAAAAATTGCCTATGACCTAAGTTCTGGGTTAGGCCCCGGGTGTCCGCTGACCACCTGACAGTCTGGCTTTTCCCACCCGGTAAACAATTTTCAGCTAGAAGAATACATAATTCTTTGTTCCAACTTTGTTTCCTTTTATGTACCGTTGCAGCCGCAGCGCTTTGCATAGATTTTAACTGGGAAGAGTCATCCGGTTTATCTTACGACAAATGGTTTTTACGAGAATGAGCAATATCAGTAAAACTTTTATTTTTATTCATAGTTTTCCGTGTGTTTATTTATACAAATTTTATGCTAGGGTTGGTATGTTTAAAATAAAAGGCGACCATTGGGGGTTGTCCTCGATGACTAACCCTCGAGCTTTTCCGATTAATTAAGCCTGGTTATCGATGGCTGAAAACCGAATTTAGAAGCTTTCTGACGTTTTCGAGATATCGTGCTAACGGTTAGACAGACGGACAGTTTGACTGGGATGTATGTATAATCATTAAATCATTCATTATCATAAACCTTTGTCACTGTCAACTGTCATATCAGCTTTGTTACTTCCTACTTCCGTTTCTATAATTATATTGTATCTCCGTGTCCATTCCATATTCCATACATAATTAAAGTCCTTTCATTTCAAGTGGATTAACTATCACCCCATTCCAATTAGTAGAAGGCTTTTGAAAAACCAAATAAAATGAAACTCCTGAAAAGAAAAGTATTATGCACTTTTTAGCCACAACAAGCAATGTGTTTTTACAGCACAGAGCACAGCTGACAAAATAGTTAAAGTAAGCATGTCTGTGTACTGTGCACGTTTATTCGCACTCGGCACTCTGCCTGGCTGGACACCTGCTGGACATCTCACTGGAATCACAATATTGAGGTGTGTTTAGTGTGTTGTGTATGCAGTTTTACAAAAACATCTTATTTGCATTCTGTTGCTTCTTTGTTCGTAACCGATTCTTAATGTAATAACGAAATTGTAACATTGATAAACTAAGATCTGTGTATATACTTTTTGATATATTAATTTCACAGGATAAATCAATGAACATCAGTTCTCATCAATGGATCCTGTGGACCATGCAACAGAATCAGTAAAAAGTGGTGTCTCCAAACAAAACATTGAAGCTGCTTCCAAAACTGTGAGTGCTACATTAAACAATTTGACTACACAAGACGGGTTGATTTCCAGAAAATCTACTGAAACTAACAAACCCATTGGGCCATCAACAACAATATCACATATCACTGCGGTGGAACTTCAGGTGTTTAAAACGTTTGTGGAAAACTATAGAGCTACTCAAGAATGTAAAATAATTTTTAAATATTAATAGTCCACGCAGCGACCATTATCATTTTAAAGCCAATTAATTATCAATAAATAATCGTGTGTAATTTTAGTGCGCCGCGAGGATGCTATTGCTTTAAATTTTATGTTTGGACCAACAATACAACAAGTTTTTGAAATGATGGACGAAGACCAGGTTGCCATTCGACAAAGCCCAGTGTCGGGTCGAGTTCTTGTAGAAGTTTGTGGCAAGTCTGGGGATACTTACTGGATTCCTCCAGGACATTCATTGTGTCAATGCATGTCGTATGTTCATGGGAAAAAAGACTACTGCAAACATGTTCTTGCAGCCCATCTAAAACTGGCAATTACTCCTAAAGAAGATTATGATCCTATTAGTGATGAGGAGCTGAGTAAAATCTATAAAGAATATCTGGATGATCCAGGCAGTGGGATTAAATAAATATAACAATTAAAAGAGACGTTACACAAAAAATTCGATTGCCTTCAACTGTTCAATCACTTCGCAGAACATCTTCGTAAATTAGTTATATCCATTTAAAAAAAATTCTGATCCCAATCCCCCCTGTGTAGTATAATGTAAAAACTTACATATTTCATTCATAAGACTAATGTTTTATACCGATATAATATATCTAAATAACTCATGACGTAACCGTCGTAACCATAAATAAATAATTTAAAATATAACATAATCATCTGTATCACTTTTTTGTTAAAAAAAGCATATGCGAATTCCGAATGTGAAGACAACTGACGACTTACTACTTACTACGGAAGATAGAAGATATCTTCAGTAGCACCTTAAAATAGTAGCTTGATTTAAGACTGTAAATGACTTTTTAAAATGATTATTAAGCCATATATATTTTATTTTTATATTTTATAATTGTTTCAATCAGATTGGGTCGTTATTATCACTGATCTTCATTTCCACGTTCTTCGTTCCTCATAAATTCCCCAATGTGTTTTGCCATTTAAACTTGTAACAAAGTGATCTAAATATTTGTAAAAGGGAAAAATACATAGTATTTTATTGAGTTACGAAAAAATGAGGATTGGTGATAATACGGACCCCAGAGAGTTGCATTATATATAAATCTAAATTATTATTCGTATTTTTTAGTCTTGTACTTCTACACTGGCATGCGGTACTAGCGGGGTTCAACTATTAGTAGCAGGAGCTGAATAAAATTAAAAATCAGTATAAACTGTCGCTTGACAACATATATAAATGGATGAGCATTATATATAGGTTCTACGTTTCTAGTAATAAGCCATTACTATGTGTCATGAGGTCATGAAAGTTGCTATGAAGTAATTAAATCGCCGGTTTTGTAAAAATCATATAGGAACAAATGCTCATAACAGTTTGTTTCACATGCACTGCGTGGATAAAGTAAATGTCCTGTTCGTTCCGTTCTTTGTGTATCCGCAAAGAATGATACGATACATCATATTGACAAGCCGAATGTTCCCATTCCCAAATATCTATATTCTTTCACATGCTCAGGAAAGCATATGTATAGTCTATAGTGCATGTTTTCACTAGTACCGAAGATATCCGACCATCCCGACGGACAGAATCATGATCAAATTTATCTGTAAAACAAGGCAGTTTATATTCATCGCGAACTGATTTCTTGTGTAATGCTACAGCGAAACTAGCATAATCTCTGTTTTTGTATTTACCTACGACTACAACTGTTGTGTATCATACATATAGAAAAAACCATCATTATCAGCATTCGCTTATCCATTAGAGAGTAAATCAGAAAATAAGAAAACTTGACGAAAAGCACACATGCATACTTACACAATGCATGTATGTACATCCAGCACAAAGAAAAAAATGTATATAGGTCGTTCCATCATATTTGTTGAATAGACCTTTCGGCAAATTGATAAAATACTACAGTGAGCTTAAACCCTACTCCTCAGAATTAATGAAGTTTCTTAAGGAAAACAATAGTTGCTACCCACAAACTGTTATTTGGATTGTTTGAACAATCCGTTTTATACGTACATAGATCTAGTCGTTACCGGCTGTGATCTGGATATTTTTTAAAGCATTAAGTGAGCTTAAACCCTACTCCTCAGAATTAATGAAGTTTCTTAAGGAAAACAATAGTTGCTACCCACAAGCTGTTATTTGGATTGTTTGAACAATCCGTTTTATACGTACATAGATCTAGTCGTTACCGGCTGTGATCTGGATATTTTTTAAAAGCATTATTATTTTATGAGATTAAAAAATAGTCGTACTTAATTGTTTTTATCCAAAGTATTGTAAAGTGTTATTCACATTTAGTCATTGTTGCTTTAGGAAGAATTTATAGAGAAAGGGAGTATCATTAAAGGATATTTTTTAAAGCATTATTATTTTATGAGATTAAAAAATAGTCGTACTTAATTGTTTTTGTCCAAAGTATTGTAAAGTGTTATTCACATTTAGTCATTGTTGCTTTAGGAAGAATTTATAGAGAAAGGGAGTATCATTAAGATTGCCAGGGACTTGTTACCCAAGATATTGTAGCCCCTACGTAAAGATTTGAGCTCCTTCTCAACCTCAACACAAAACCCGAACATACCCTGTCTTGCATTGCAATATAAATCAATTAATTTTGATTAAACTTAATATGCTACGAAATCTCGGAACAAAAAGTGCTTGTGCATCCCCCACCGCTGCTGCAGCTGCGGTTGCTGCTGCAGCCTCCGGAGGAATTAACGGTGGCAGACAAAATAATGGATCTGGTGCAACTATTGCCATAAATAATACTTTTTGCAGAACAAAAGCAACTTCGTCAGCTTCCTCTTCGTTTCGACGTGGTTATAGTAATGCAGCCACTGAAAAACGGGAGAATGGCTCGGAAGCAAAATCAAATCCGAACAGCGGCATTGCTTTCTCAGCACCAACAAACCTCGGAAGAGGAAATAGTGGTGTGACTGGCACGGCAAGGATACTTGCGTCTACCACTTCAACTCCCCCGGCGGCAGTTTATAAAGGGAATCATCTAATCAGTGCTAATAAATTACGGCAATTGCAACTGGGCATAAACCATTTTTCTTGCCTCAACCACCGTCATGAACAAGGTGAAGGCTGTTCATTTTCTATTGCGATTATCCCTGCTAATTAAATACACTAACACAAACCATATGCACCCAGCTAGCTAAATTAGTCGTCGGTCTAGTGAATTGCAATTGTAGTTGATAAACACCCATGGAAATGCTGACCATTTACAGCAATGACTGTTTGATTATAAACAAGGTTTTTTATTCATGAGATATGCAATAAGTTAGTATTATGAAGATGTGGTCGTTAAAAACTGTTCGAATTACAAATGGGCTCTGTAGCATTGTGAGTATAGAATATAAACCGTTGCTTTTCGCTTCGCTTTTTGTACCCATTACCAGTTTAGCTCTACGATATTTTTATCGCTAATATAATGGTTTCTCCCATTTGAAAAATAATACAATATTATCTTTCACTACTATTAATGGTGGATACGCACGTTACTGAAATACTCAGAATGAAGTTACCCGACTGTATAATGTAAACCAAAGTGGAACAAGAATAGAACAACCTTGCTTTTGTTTCTTATTCGCTAATCTGGCTAACGTCCACATTTTATAAAGTCATATACTTATACTATTAATATGTACTACTTCTATTACATGAAGACCCTCCATTTCCATTATTAAAATAATGCACTATAAAAAGATGTTTTGTAGTTGAGTGGTTAGGTCAGTGACTATACATTCAAGTGAACAACTTTCCCATTTTTTGTATCGTTACACTATATAAGGACGAGTGTGCATCATATATCATAGTAGTTACACTGTTACAGCAATAGACCACCTCAGGGACCTTTTCCGAGGAACACTAGATGTTTATCCGACCACACGGTTGTCGTGATTCAGAATGAGTGTGATGTGATGGCATTGATGGAAAAGACTTGCATGCTTACTGTTAGTGAGCATATTCTGTGCGTAAATACAGATACAAGGGCTTTTGCGGTTTGTAGGCTTGGTTAAGGGATTCTAGTTATATACACGATTAAGGCCGAATACGGCTCATCTCATGAATACTGGAGATAGTTTGTGTCGGCATGGCATCTGGAGTGGCACATGATGATGTAAATATCCTGTACCATCACGTCACGCGAGCGACCCATTCTTAAATATCCTCTTATATCTTTGGGTTGGGTGTTCATACTTCTGACAGCGGTTGTCGGCTGTCGGTTTCACGAAACCAGCAGTTCACACCAAGAGTATGTAAATGAAGAGAGATTCCTCTATACCAACATTAATTTTAATAATGCTTGGTCCGGAACAAACGGGTTGTTATATCTCCTGTCTTATCTCTATTTGCGATTTCCGTAATTTTTAAATTAGAACTCGTTGCTAACGTTGGAAATAGCAATCAATTGCAATACACTAAAATGGAGCATATTTGAGACCAAACTCAAGCCCAAGCCGGTGAGCCAATCTCGACAACCTCAACCTACCAACCAGTCTTATTT
Organism: Callyntrura sp. NNG-2020; assembly: GCA_027744055.1. Lineage (NCBI taxonomy): Eukaryota > Metazoa > Arthropoda > Collembola > Entomobryomorpha > Paronellidae > Callyntrura > Callyntrura sp. NNG-2020. Next base: position 5,915 of record JAHZNE010004274.1, read on the forward strand.
AGTAACTGAGTATTTTTAACTTTTACTCACACGTGATGACCCTAAAAATCAATAATCTTGTTGAAATAGATAAATTGATTCTGTCCATCCGTCAAGTTGATTTCTCCGGCCCAGCTAATAAATGTCCATCGATACCTCCCCTAAGTAGTATACCATTATAAATGTAATATAAACAGTGTGCGAAAATGGATATTGTATATATACCTAAGATTTTTTGTTGGTTAATAGTTTCCCTTTTGCATTTGTGTAGTAGTTACCTCACCACACAGTCACACAGCTTTGGCTTTTCCCATGTCTTCTTGCTTACCCTGCTTTCTCCGTTTCTACATGACCATATAGTCACGTTTACATCGTCATGAGCCCTCGTGACGTGTTCCCGTATTATTATCTGCACGAATGTAGAATGTATCCTTTCCATGTCTTTCTCTGTCAGTCGAATTCCTTTTGCAAGTGCGTTTTATGTTTACCCTTCATTCCGTCTTTCTCCTTTTGGAGTTGCCTATACTTCATGGAGCACTGGACTGGGTCTCGGATCATGCATATGGAATCAATAACTTGCCAAAGTGCAAATCGCGTCGTAAGGGAAGGAAAAGAAAAGGGGGCACATATTTTTCTTAGCATCACTTTTCCTTTTTCTCTTCAGTTTTTACTGACTCTGTCTTTCGCTACATTTCTTTCGTTGCCTCTTTTGTCATTAACTCATTTTATATCAAAGAAATTTCATTGATCGTATACAAATTTTTCTTTAGAAACGTTACGCTCATCCTCAGTAATGTACTGAAATAGCTAGTATTAAACCTACTAACAGAAAACTCAGAAAATATTTCACCATTTATTCTATAGGTGCTAATTAGAGTTTGGAAGGTTATGCAATGGAATTAGTTTTCTATAGTAGATTTACACGTGCAATTTGTCGGGTTAAATGCAAATATCACATGTGGTGAGACTGACACATAATAGGAATTGTCTGTTTAGACATTGAATTCAATGTTAATTGTTTGTGTCGTCATCATCAAGTCAACATTTTAAGTAGGCAAGGCTTGTGTAACTTGTAGAAAGGATACAGTGAATTAGTAGAAGGTATAGAATGATTGACGAGTCTTGTGAGATTTCATCAGCCATTAAACAGCAGCCAACAGCACATATATCACAACCACCATCACGGCTTCATAATTTACAGAAATGAGAATAGTGATAGTGAAGCCACAAGACTTGAGACTAATATTGTTGACATACAAGGATACTGTTTTCTGCGATTATATTCCATTATACATTTAATATTACTAGTTATATATTCTTTTCTTGATTCCACATTGGGAAAGCTGAAATATCAGAAAGATTATAAATAGTAGTCATCGTACATCATTTGGCAATAATTGCTGTTGCTGCCGTGAAGCGAAAGTTTTTAGTACAAACTGTGAAAAGGGTACAAAAGTTTTCAAATATCTCGTAACATATTTTGTTGAGACCGGCTGTGGTACAAACCTAATCTGCATTGCAGAAAAAAAATCAAATAGCTGAAGAATCGGTAAATAGAAATATATATGCAATACAAGAAACTCATTGCTCATTGTGGAAGCCCACGTGATGAATTGCACATAATAATTGCATTTCGTGGTGTGTGGCATGACATCATCATCGGCGTATATCTGTAACTTTTATGCACTGAAATATGTAGGTACCTGTCTCATTCTCACGGTGTTTTACGGTATAGAATAGAACAGACGCAAGGAACAAAACTTCATGATCATTAAAAAAGCATCAAAGAATCATTTACAAGTTAGTAACCAGTCTACATATGGTAACAAAGTACAAAGTATCAATCAGGTCAGTCCACGTTTAGCGTAACAAACTGTTGTTTAGTGAACAACAAGATACTGGAAAATACCGACTGTGTCTAAAAATGGAAAAAAGTTCTGAGCCATAAAACGAGGTAGACTTGTCACTCAGTAAGAGCCAAGTTTGAACGTACAGAGGATCAAAATTAGGACCTATCGATTCTAAGAGATTGAGTGAAAATATTTTGGAGGAGCAGTGATGAAAATAGTTATTTTAGTGACGTATCAAGATAAGTACTTTCACGTAAATTTTGTCAACGTGAATCTGTAATAGAATTTATCCCTGGATAGCTTGCACAGCTAATTTCAAGAATTATCACGCAGAAAAAGTATTGAATACATCATATATAAAACGCAAAGCGAAAGTAATCGTGCCAAAATAAAATTTATTCTTATTCAAAGTTTGTGCTAAACTGTTTCATATATTGGTTTGCCAAGCATCTCTGGTGGTGGTAAAAGTGTAAGTAAATAAGTGTTTTCTTATTATTATACTTTGTATAATTATTGTTTTCAAGAAACATTGACTACGCCGTGCGTGCCCGTGCCAAAGCTTCATTTAGATTTTCTTTCTTTACACGTGAGCTTTCAAACTTGGTAGCCGAAGATAGGCATTATCAGTGACATTAGCCTCCTATATCCTAACAACACAATGAAGCACGTGGTACGTGTGTCCTACGAGAACCATTACCTACTCAATTAATTTGTAATTATTGGTTTGTGTCATTTTAAACGAAAATTTGCCAGTAAAGAGTGAGTTTGAACTCTAAACTCAATTAAATCGTATGCCGCTCGTGCATAGTTACTTGGTTGGTTGATACATGCAGGTCATAATGGGCAATATCAATTAAATGTTAGTAACTATAGAAATCATATTGTCTAAGTAATGCACATAATAATAAAAACGTTATGAGTAAAAATTAGCAAATAAGTTCATTGAGAAGGCTTATTTCGGCATTCATTCAGTTTTCTATACAGCTATTGGTAAACCGTTACACTAAAGTAACCGAACCGTTCGAACGGTAACACTGGAATATGTGTATGCTGTAAATTTGGTCTACCTCAATAAGATAACTTAAGCTGACAAGCAAACTGTCAAAAATGTTGTTTGGTGTTTTCTATATAGCCGAGGGTACACACGCACGCACAATTTCATACTCATATCAGGTTGCATTTAGTTTTGCCTTTTGTTACGAAGTAGTACTGTTAATACATACTGGTGGTGGTGTGCCCAATTTATGCTGTAATGTCGTATATGTTACAAATTAAATATAATTTAGATATGCTCCTAATCATTTCAAATCAGTCATTAGTCATTATTAACTGTTACATGAGACGGTATGTCGTCAATCGGTAACCGGTGTCATTCTTGTGTATTAACACCATCAATTCACTCTGAACTGCATGTATTCGGTGTTTGGAAACATCATGCATACGTTATCCACTTACTTTTCTTATGGAAAGCGTAATTTAATTTCATAGGATGTGTATTTTATTCCCAATTATTGTGTAAGTTCTTACAAGGGTTTAACATGCATCCTTTATTCAGTTATCACCAGGGCGATTTTCGTCTTTTACACGAGTTAAACTATTCTCAGCGTAGTATGCATGCATACAGAGCGATTCATTAAATTTCATTGGACATGTGTATAGATATCCATTTATTGTCCTGCCAACTCCATGTTCATCTCCAAGCCAAGATCGTTCACCAGTTTTCTCTACCTCAATTCCAGAACTATGTTGAAAGTTGGTTAACCTTTCCTCAAAGTTATAACCAAGCAATATTTGTCTACAAACAGATATACTGTACAGTCAACACTACTACGATCACGATCTATGAGAATGAATTACATGGTCATAGACTACAATGTTTGTGGTGTTTCAATTACATCCATAAATATATACTACACGGACTCCGTCCAAAACCAAATACCAGCAAGTGAAAGCCAAAAGTCATTATCATTATCAACAACAACAAACATCTCATTTTTATAATACTCATCATCGCTGGTAGCTGATGGTATATGGTGGTGTGGCAAGCTGAGGTCTGCAAAAGATGCATTTTTGTTCTCCTCCTGGCAAAATAAGCAATTGAATCTGAGCCAGCAGAGAGAAAAATCGAAAGGACAAGACAAACCAGCAACGTGTACACAACTTTATCTTCTTGTTTTCACGATATTGCATATACCTATATACATTTATTATTATAAAAACTTTTTTCAAACTCGTTTTCGGCCCACATATATCTTTATCTCTCTAACTAGCATAGAACTTGCATATAAACGAATTGCATTTGCTCCTTTCAGAGTTCATGGGTATATACTAGCTACGTAATACTTTTTAAAACATTTTGAAATCTGTACATACATGATGTAAAAAGAATACCGCGATTCCTCATTTTATATTTCATATCTTCCTTACTGAAATTGTATATCTTCTGTCAAAACATTAAGAAGATCTTGAGCACAGATGTGGTATGAAGATCACGGCACATAATGTTACTAGTTGTAACTGGCAGCGTGTATATAGTGTAAAGTAGGAATATGTAAAATATAAGAAATTTTGATATATTTTTGCAACCTTTCTGTCAGTCAGTGTACCAGTGCGTGGTAAAGATTTTTTCAAACTGTTCACATCATCAGTACATTACTAATACATATACCTATTCTCACAAGGGAAGAACGAAACAATTGGCAAAGAGGCGTCTTCCCTGCTGCTAACCATCATCACATGCTTGAACAGTAGAAAACCCTTTTATTGTTATATTTTTATTTCTGCACTCAAGCTCTATAAAATAACGTAAAATATCATATATTCGCTTATAGTACACCGATTTATTTCAAGTAATGTATATAACGAAATAAAACAATAAAATTGGGATATATCACGCAGTAACAACGCACATAGCAAGATATATACACGTACCCGGTTCAGAATCTAGGTAATAACTCTATAATTAACTGTAATTCTTCAATCCAAATGAAAGGAGCATGGGATAACGTGGATATGACTCTGTTTGGATTAGGATTATTGAATAGGAAAATTTATTGCTAAAGCTAAAAACGTAGGCCAGTCGGCAAGCTCGATTCATTTGCATTCTGTGTGGTGTGTTGTCCAGACGAGTATTTTTTCCCTTTTTGTGCTATTTACTATCATCATCGTCATCGTTGTTACTCGTCAACTAGGCGAACCCGGACTTGTCTGTATAGTACATTATTGGATATCCGGCAAACCATAAGGCATGTTTCCTGCTCTTTTATTACGGGGTTTCATAACGGGCTGCATTTTTTGTATACAAACGTCAACAAAGGACGCGTAGTTATCACTGGCAGTTGAGTGTATAGTGTCGTGGAATAGTACTATTTCATTGCTTAATTTTACTTTTGTATGTTCGTGTAGCATATGGACGTGTTTTAACGCAAAAGTTTGTAGATTTCCGAAAAGCGGAGAAATTGGGGGGTTTGTTTGTTTACTTTTATTGTTTACGTATTGTGAGGAAATGAAAATTACTATGTACATGCTCGTCTATGCCTACTTCGGCTTCGTTCATGATTTTTATAGCAAACCTTGTTGGCAAATTATATCTACCTATTTATGAGTAATGGAAGAAGCTAGAACTACGATTCCTCCATTCATGATATTGCTACATTAACATTAAGTAGCAAAACATTTGCAATTTACTGGAATCCATTAAATACCACGGCTAGCTAACAACTTCATTGTACGGGATCATTGTGTCTTGGTTCGTCTAGTAGAAAATTAAAGAAAGCCATTGTGAATTTTCTGCCTTTAGAAACGTTCGTAATATTACACAGTAGACAGTGACGGCGAAGTGTTTTAAGTTAGCAGTAACTTGGGGCCCTCACGACATGCATTCATTCGACTTTGTTTTAAAACGAAGATTTGGTGTATCTCGTTTAGAATTAGGATACCCTCCCGAGTTGTGTAAGCAGGAAGCAGTAAAATTTGCATAGTATTAAAGCGTCTCATCTCACGGCCGCGCTGAAGCGATCGATTGAACATTCTATTGTATTAGCACAAAGTGAATCTAGAGGATCAAGCTAGGAACACTCATTTTCTATTTCTATGTAGCTGAGAAATTTCTGTGAAAGAAATAGTGGAATTGCACGCATTCTGCGCTACTGTTATTGGCATATTCATTCTATTCGTTGTACACTTGATAGTCGCTTGTTGTAGACTGTTTTGTGAAAAACAAAAAATAACGTTGTTCCAGTGCACGAACGCTATAGAATGATACATTGATGTTTCATTACTTCAGGAAGGGGTAATACGAATCGCAAATAATAAACTGCAATCAGTTTATCCATGACACGAATCGTTTAACTCGCAGTTTGCTTTAATTTGGACAGTGACGTATGCCGCCGCACATTGAAGTAGAAAACACGAGGAAAAAGTAGCACTAATGACGACAGCAATATAACCAACTTCAATTAACCCATCATTGCTTGATCTATTATGTTGTTTTATGTTTTCCGAAATTTCAATATGTATTCAGCAGGGAATATATATAGATAGTTGTGCAGCACATTTTCCTAATTAATAATTTATAGTTAATGAGCGTTTTTGGTTTATTACTGCCCCATAAACACACGCTGCATTTCATACTTCGTTTACTACTTGACGTTCGTATATATTATGGATATGTAATTGCAGGGTGGTAATACTTACACTGCAACAAGTGTTTATTATGCATTCCGATACTAACCAGGTTATTTATCGTTTTTTGTAATTCCAGGAGGTTTGATCATGTCGACTGGTGCATCGGTACACACCAGTGCGGTGGCCAACGGGCCATCTGCTACTGCTCCAAAAACAATAACATTGGACAATATGAATCCTCATATTAAGACCATGGAATATGCTGTTAGAGGACCGTTAGTTATCCGTGAGTTGTTTTTTCAACGTATCACATGCAGATATAAATGCGTGTTATATGTAACATGCAAAAATGTAACTTGCATACATGCACCAAATGGAACTATAATTGAGGAGAGGTGTGTGACATTGCTGCATACAAAAACAGAGTTGCTTGTCACGCGCTACGAATTGACTTTCCTATGTAATGACCTTGGCGTGTGAGTGACAGTCAGTATTGACAGTATTATTTTTGCTTTGCAGGCGCAACGGAAATAGAAAAGGAACTTGCATCAGTAAGCAATTTTTACAAAAGATTATATGGAATGTCATTTTAGTTTATTGTAACGTGACAGTAACAAAATGCATATGCATGTCAATGTCTCTGCAATAGGGTGCTCAGAAACCATTTAAAGAAGTAATAAAGGCCAATATTGGGGATGCACATGCTATGGGCCAGCGTCCTATCACGTTCATTAGACAAGTTTTAGCACTAGTGAGCTACCCAGAGCTGATTGGAAAATCTGATTTTCCCGAAGATGTCAAGAAGAAGGCGCAAGCCATCTTAGATGGTTGTAAAGGTGGTAGTGCAGGTAAATAAGTTCTTCCATATTCTGACATTAAGGTCACATTAGCAGCATGACAATCATTTAATGCTATTTTTTTAAATCTTCACACATATTTGTAAAATTGTTTCAATTTACTTTTAGGATCGTATAGTGATTCCAGTGGAATCGAAATTATTCGCAAGCATGCAGCAGAGTATATTAAAAGGAGGGACGGTGGCATTGCATCTAACCCTGATGATATTATTCTGTGTGCAGGTGCATCAGAAGGCATCAGGGTACGCTAAGCTGACTTTGAATATAAAGGTTTAAGCTTATATTAGGTTTTACGGGGAAGATTACTTACCTATTTTTATGGTGTATAGGCAACTTTAAAATTATTTATGGAAGCTGGAGACGGGCCAATGCCTGGAGTAATGATACCTATTCCTCAGTATCCCTTATATTCAGCATCTCTAGCTGAGTTTGGAATGCATCAGGTATGTATGACAGAATGTCTAAATAATGCATTTCTACGTCTTTTTAAATATTTGATCTTCATCGCACATCAAAGGTAACTCATTGTTAAAAAATGAACATGCATATATGATAACTCTTACTGATGGCATTTATAATGTTTTAATGCAATGCAGTTTAAGGTTTAGAAATATTCTGCAGACAGTTCGTGATTTTTATTTATTTTTCACCTGTGATAGATACCACTTCCACCAAAAGCGATAGAAGCCGCCAAAGCCAAGGGACAACCCGCCGATACATTTTATGCTTTTGAGCTGTTGGAAAACACAGGAATTTGTATTGTCCCAGGATCAGGCTTTGGACAGATTCCAGGAACTTACCATTTCAGGTAATCTTAAAACATGTCTTTAAACTATACATTAAGGTGTACATCTCTGAATAAATAGCTGAATAATAACTGTTTTGATGTAAATGGTTTTTAAATTGTCTTTCAGAACAACAATTCTCCCACAACCTGAAAAGCTGGCAGTAATGCTGGAAAAGCTTAAAGATTTCCACACCAAGTTTGTCGAAAAGTACAGCTAAATGCTACCTATTAGTTTTTTAATGTCCTGCAAAAAAGAATTCATAGATCAAGGAACAGAAAACATTGTCACCTGCATTTTAGCCAAAAAAATCTTTATCAACATGACTTGTTAAGTGCAAGAGAAATATACAACAATAATTAATGTGATGTTTGTTGAAACAATTGCGCCACTAGACTGGATCATAAAAGTAAGAAAATGAAA
>JAHZNE010004275.1:0-19885 GCA_027744055.1 Callyntrura sp. NNG-2020
ATAGAATGTTCCTTCATGTCACACTTTAATTAGCATGAGATTAAACAACCAGGTTAACATTGATGATCACCCTCCTCCTCGCCTCCTACTTGGAAAAGCTTCTTTATATCCGTGGCCATGTGATTACATGAAAATTAGAAATGAAGTCCAAAAATAAACATGTGAAAGGAGTAGACTTAATATTACAAAGTGAAACTTGATACTAGGAAAAATTAGCTACCATACGAATGTCTTAAAACACTACAAAATCCTTTTTCGTGTTCATTCTTCAAAGCTGTTTTCTATGAATTCGTGTGTTCGTGTCAAACAATGCGTAGGTATTTCCTGTAGATACATTGGGGTTTGGGGGAAGATCATAAGGCTGCCAATATATTATCATTGATAATCGTTTCCTTCGTAGTACCCCATATGGTTAAATAATACGGACCACGAAATGTAAGCCTTTTATAGACGTGTTTGTGCAAAGTGCAAATTATTTTTTACGATAAGAGGGACACCAGAGACCATCTATCAAACTGAGCCCGACAGACAACCTTGGAAAATATTCGTCCATATGGGTATCAAGACTGACTACTTGAAAAATTTGTCACATTGTCACCCTGACATTTATGGAATGGAGCCAAGAGGACTGAAAAATGTATTCAAGATAAACTCTTCAATACTCATTCATAGTGGTTGTTCTAATGACTTAAAAGTTATTTCCATAGCTCCAAATACATTCTTACCCTTGAAATGACTTTTTTCCCGATTTTACAGCTCATAACAACAAAGTTGTCACTGTCAGTGACGTAAAAGTATAATGATCGCAATTGGTTATACATGGACATTCGTTATCAACTCATAACAACGGAATGCGATTCGAGTCATTTTTAACTTTCAAAAGGCCTGTTTCGCTCATGAAACAAGACCAATGATTATATGTGTGGTAAAAAAGCACAACAAACTTCCTTATGTAAATATGTTTTTGTTGGATCACAACGATTTATCCCCTCTATTTCTGCGAAAGATCTCATTTATCGGGCTTCCGGTTGCCTGATTGCTTCTGGGTAGGGGTTAATTAGGACGATAGGGTACACGGTCAAGTCCCGTTTTAGATAAGGGATCTATCATAAGGTCTATTTCAGATTGGCTAGATTTGTTTTGCATTACATTTTAAAACTAGTGATTTGTGTATGTAGGAATATACAGTATATACGATCATGATGCACCGTAAAATAGTCTACTACATTACATGAAGATGGACGGTGGATGGATCAGACTTAAGCAATGATCTTACCATTCGCAGATTCATTTTGGTATGCCTGAGAACACTTGCTTTTCCCGAAAATTCCAGATTTCTCCCAGCACCATCCAGTAGTCTCAGACATTGTGAAGTTTTGATTTCTTAATTTTAATTTTCACTCAACAAACTTTAAATCATCTCTTTGTCCATGGAAAGTTGAAAATTTAGTTTCAAGATACTACACTAACAAAGCATAGAATGCACACACTGTTGTTTGTCAAACTTTCAATGTATTTTTCTGAAGATGAATTTTTCACTATTGCACTGAAAAATTGATATTTTATGAATGAAATGTTTATTTTCAATGGGCAAGCATGTTTGCTATAGCAGGCAATCAAACCATTTATAGTCTCATTACAGACATTTGGTTTGTGAAAGCTGTGATGTCCATAACTTAAAAGTAATTCAACCTTTTGAAGCTTTGAAATTCGAATAATTTTGAAATAGACACAGTACAGCAGTACAGTATATATTAAATATTATAGGTAATAATATTAGTAGTAAGAATTTGATCACTAAATTGAAGTCCCGGGTTTATCGAAAAACATTTTATGTTACTATATTATATTAGAAATAACAATTATAATTTGAAAAGTTAGCCTAGGTTTAGTGTTTATTTTGTCGACACTTCAATGATTAGTCGTTAAAGACCTCTCAAGTAACTTTTATAGATAATGTAAATCAGATCAGGATGTTGTATGCATGATTGTAATATTTTGGGGTTACGTGATATTTTTCACAGATACCAGTCCAGCTTGCTTCTTGCTTTTAAATAACTCCTTCCTTGTTGCTTTCTCCGGAGCAACTGAAATCTGTGAAAGGAAAAGTCTTTGTTATGTAGTAAAAAGCATGGTCTTACTTCGAGCTTGTGTATACTCTGCGAACAATTTTGAGTTTTAAGATAGTCGCTTCGCAATAATAGCTTGGCTACCATACCAGTATCGGATTTAAGGTTAATGCATGTGATCTGATCTGGTGAGCAACAAAATGCGTATTAGTAAAACCCAAAAGTCAACTATCGACCTTGATGCCATATTGAAATTTACCGTTCTTTCTGAAATACTATCTACTAGTATCTTCTTAATTCCTGTAATTAATTCCTTTCGTATGCGCATTACTCGAATTGCACATTCATTAAGGCTGATAAAAAGAGTAGAATAATTAACAATTCATGTATTATGTAGAGGGAATATAGCAAAGTTCTGAAAGTTGAATTTAAATTGCAATAATTGAAAGTCCTTTTCTCTATAACAAAATTTTGCTTTAAGTGACAAATTGCAACATCAACCCATGTTCAAATAAACAAATTTAATAAACTTGTTAGCATGCAATTTTTATGAAATGTAAATGTTATTTAATGAAGCTTGATGTGGTGATATTGCATACTAATTAAGTTTAAAGGTGGTTAAAAATGAGTAGCAATTATCCAGCGATAGACATTCATCAATATTTGTAATATGTATACATCACATACATACTAAATTCCATATTTTATCACATTTCATTCTAGCGACAGCGATCAAAGTTAGAGAAAAACGTTTAATAAAGTGAACAGTAAATATTGTAGTATAGAAGTTACAACATAAAATCATAGTTTAGTTTATGGTTTGTCGACGACATTTGAACTTCACCTTAATAATGAAAAATAACACTACCTTATGTAACATGTAAATAGTACGTCTGACGGTATTGTCCACATTGTTAATAATTCTTTCCCCAGTAATCGTATGGTTCTGGAACAAGTGCAGGAACGAATTCCAGCACGATTAATCTTAATTACAAAATAGGGAACATTCATCACCACTGAAACCTGACATTGAAATTTACAATTCCGTTGTACATCATTGGAAACTTTATAAATTACAAATATGATTCCGTCTCCATCTGTTCCTAGGTCACCGTCATTAATTGGAATTTAAAATGCAAAATATAAATATGCAGTACAATCAGTCTCTGTGCCTCTTCTTTCATCAACTTGCCGTAAGCTAGGGTTTGACATGTTTACATACAATATTCAAGCCACAAACATGTCATTTCATTTCAGGCTACAAAAGCTGTGACTATACTAAGTGCAAAAGAAAATAACAAATATATACTCAAGTCCTATCATACTTGCATCACAAGAAATAGGCTATAAACCGATTAACACTGATAATATAATTATGGACATTACTGTTTTATACACTTGACAATACGTAGGTAGTAATTACTGAATTTCGTACTTTATGATAGTAACAAGTTCTGTCCTCATACAGGTCGGTAGGTACACGGGTCTATGAATTGCCGGGATAGCACCTTATTGTAACAATAACTATCATCATTAAGTAATAAACTGTCATACACTAACTCTATCCACTAATACATAAGTGTAGATGCGCCTTGCTACTTACTTAAACGACATCTTTCAATTTCATTTCTTAGCTTTATTATTGTACGCAATAAGTGCTATTTAAGTGCATAATGTTTTGTGAAACCGATTTTGCGTAATAAAAGAAAATAAAATTGCATATTTGTACACTTAATTTACGAATTTCTAATGGCACTGGCGCTACAGATGCATTAGTATTTTATAGTTAACTCATACGCAAACATACCGTCGTCTTTCATTCATTTTACTTTTTACATACGTAGTAAGATATAATTCAATCATAGGAAGTAATATTATTTCAGCCATAAAATTACAGCTTTAAGGAAAAACAAAAGGGTCATCTGGCTCTCCATCATCATTTTCGATTCCGCAATTTGACGCATGGGTCTGGAGACGTTCCAAAGACGCAAAACTTTTTCTACAAATAGGACATGGTGGAATGGCCTCCTGCTTAGGTTGTTGCACGACAGTTTCTGATGTCGCCGTTCCTTCAGGTCCACCCAAATTAGTATCAGCCACTGCTCCAAATTGATCCTCCCTAATTCAAACGATAGTTTATATATATTATTAAATGAACAAGATATAGACATGTAAGCACGAAATATAATAACTTTATAGTGGTAATATTTTAAGCAAAAAGAGAGGACCCGAGCATTTGTTAAAAAGCACCTAACCATCTAATGCTGGGCTACTTACCAACCCAAAATTTCTCGACGGACAAAACCAACAAGTTGTCCAGCCACAGAAGGAAGAGAGGTAAGAGGCGATGGCAGCGACTGGTTAGCATTATCAGCAGAATTGTCGTTCCTGGCAACATAGCATTTCAGAAAAGTATGACGACGACATAGAAACGACAAACGACACGATTTTTTAAAAGCAACTAAATTACTCTATTTAAAAGCAAAAGAATGTAGCCAATATTGCGACTCACAGGAACAACAATGCTGCCAATAAAAGCAAAAGCGCTTGACCGAAGAGTGAAAAATTGAAACATGCAAAAAACGTTAAACTAGTACTAGTAGCCTTCACTTTGGTAGATTAGCATAAAAAGGAGACAAGGAAACAAAACCCCCATTTTCCATATTCATTTTCATTGTATCGCCTTGACAAAGTATTTCGACAAGATCAACAATAGCTGAAAAGTTAGGTTAAAAGTCGTATATAAAACATTAGTTTTGAAAAAAATCAATATAAATAATGCCATATCTCAGATCGGGTTCCATTGTCAACAGATATGATATCTGTTGATACAATGGAACCCGTGAACATCACAAGGGTCAATGTTTAAAAGAAAAATGGGTTAACTAAAAGGTAAAATGTATATCTTCTCTCCTTTATATGTAATTCCATTCCATGTCGTATCTACTTTTACTACAGCCACCCAGAGTCCATTTGCCCGTAAAATTTTTACAGCTCCCTTCATTTCATGGATAAATACACTGCACATATATACAATAATACCTTCTTGTAACGTCACGACGTTGCATCGCATCTGCAGTTTGTCGTCGGTAATTTTCAAACTCGTCGCTTGTTTCTTTTAATTGTTGATTTCGGGCATTTATCTCAAGTAAAAGGGCTTCTTTCTCAGCTGAAATTTTTGCTCTTTGCTCCTTCACCTCAGTTAACTCAGCCTGGTAGTTGCGACACTACAAAGACATAACATTATCGTCATTGATTACTACGAAAGTCTTACCAAAAAATATTTTTATTTTTCATACTTTAACTTTTTATCACATTATCATACTAAATTATCACTGCTACACTATGTATACCTGAGTTTCAAGAGCCTGTAAACGATCAGATCCCTCGGTTTCTGCGTTAAGAGCAGCCAGTTTTGTCATTAACAAGCTTATTTCCTGTTCCTTTTGATTTATTTTATGGTTAAGACGGTCTAACGTAGTAACAGTATCCTGCATGTTTCTCCTCAAACTTTCTGTAAGTTTGGTCTTTTCTTCAACAACTGCTTCCAATGCGGCAACCTTCGATTTAGAATTACCCAGTTCTTCCTCGATTTTCAATTGATGTTCATTAAATTTGGCAACGGTCTTGCGACCTGCCTCTATTTCCTCCCGCATCGTGGCGATTTGCTTTACAGCAGTCTCTTTATCAGTCTGAATCTGTTCCAACTCAGCCCGTAATTCTTCATTACTCCGCTGGCTTGTAAGAAGTTGATCATTAAGCTTTCCATTGTACGTTAGAACCGTATTTAAACGCTCATTTAGTTCCGAAATTGTATGTGACTTTCGTTGAAGCGATTCCGTTTTGCATTTAAGCTCCGTTTCAATGCTCTGTAGGAATATCGTGTCATACGCCATAATAATAAAAGATGTTCATAAATAGTAATACTACGCTACTCTTCCCAAAAGATATTTTCTAATCCAAACCAAACTGTGAAAAATACAGTCTGTGGATATAAATTGTAAATTGGTGTTACCGATGCATCTCCAGTAATTTGGCTTTGCGTCATTGAAACTTGAGACCGCAGCATTTCATTTTCTTGTCGCAACTAAAAAAATATAAAAAATATGCAGATTTCCTTACGTAAAACTGGGTTGCATTGACTGAATTGACGTATTTACCTGAGTTATCATTTCCCTGCTGGTTTCATTTTTTCTCTTATATTCTTCATGATCTGTCTTCAGTTTCTCAGTGGTGGTAATGCACTGTTTAATTTTCTCATTTGAGTGAGCCAATAAATCTATTCCAAGAGATTAAGACAAAAATGACAAAATTCATCCAAATATTGTTGTAAACTTCAACGATACTTATCTTAATGAAATTAATTTCTCACCCGTAAGATTTTTGTTTTCGGCCATCAAAATATTTAATTCTTCATTAGATTCTGCCAAATGTGCTTCAGTACTTGCACTTGATACAGATGCAACCGATAGGTTGGCCATCGAATTGAAAATCGCATCCTGCTCTTGCTGGCTTCCATTTAATTCACCATTCCCCTCCGTTGGCTTTATTGATGTGGAATGACGCGAATCCAAAGAAGATTCTGAATCTTCTCCAAGTACTTGTGGTTTTACATCACTGCTTGTAGTAGCCACTGGTGTCTCATCGTCAGCTTCATTATTAAGTACCTCTATATCTAAGGGTTTTTCATCCCCTTCGTCTGGGCGGTCTTGTGGTGGAGTGCTTGGCGATAAACTCATTCCATTAGCATTTAAGACCAAAAATGATCCATCCTCAATGAATTCCCCTCCATAATAATCCATCCTTAATGAGAGGTCCATCTATAAAACAGTGAACTATAATGTCACGACTATCATTAACGGGTCAAATATATTGGAACATCATTACGTGTGTTTGTAATGCATGTTTAGTGAAACTTGTCAATAATTTTATATACTCGTAAAACTGTCACTGTAAGGGCTTTTATGTTTGTTTCCTCGGAGGGATGGGGTAAATTGTTTAGAAGTATTCTATGATTAACAAAAAAATATTTCACATCCCCTTGATTCTTGAGCATTTTATTTACTAAGAAATGAAAAAGTAGAAACAGTCCAATAATGGCAGATAATACAATACTATTGCAGAGATAACCTGAGACCTGATAAGCTGTATTTTTTCTGTCCTGTCACAATTTATGTTATTTAACAAATACATAAATATGAAATATTTTCTAAGAAGACAAGCCTTTTTGCAAAGTCAAAAGTGGGGAAATCAAGGTGTTGTATTACAAATCAAATATAATTGCTCTGATTGAGCAATTCCTTCAAATTTTTACTTACCTGTGAATGACGTGATGCGTTGCTGCAAATTTTTTTAAAATACTTTAAACTGTCTACTCGAGTAGATGGTTGAGATCCGACTAAAACACAAAGATGCTTTTTAAAATTGTCGTTCAGTTTCACTTTCAGATGTACGTCGTAGTGACTTGCACTCTTGTTTATTCAAGTTTTTGTATAGAAATTTAGCTTGTATAACGCTCAAACTCTCCAGACACCCATAGTGTTTTAACGTTTTCTTTAAAAAATCATCTAGTTTAAAAATGACTCATAGTCAGTTGCACAGGCAAATGTGATGTAGCACAGAACACTTCAATTTAAGCTGAGCAACCAAGTGATGATTAATTACGTTTACGTATGTATGTATTAGTAATGTATGTTAATAATGATGAGTGGATAGAACATTATAACGATTACGATGCATAAACAAACACAATTGCTCAATGCATGCAATGCACTAAATACTATACAGTGGTGGTGGTTGTGGTGTTCGTTGTTGTAGATAGGATAGATTCACCTTGTGTAGAAGTAGAATTTAGTTGTATGTAATGTATACAGTACTAAGTACTAGGGAAGAGATACCAAAAATCAATATATCACCAAGGCAATCTTGGAAACCCGTAACTCTTTAGTACGTAACTTTATAAGGCTCTTTTATAATCACATATGGGGTAAGGATTATCAGTCATTATAGTCATTCATTACTAATGACTGATTTCAAAGGGCTATATTTCCTGCAATAATTTCCTATTGCAGATCTGTCAAACAAGTAGTTATGGCATAGTACCCACTTAGATTTGCAGGAATTTTACATTTCTCATAGTCTGTTATTTTGGAGAACGGAATGTAACGTATCCTGAATCAAACTTCCGATTTTTGATTGATTTCGGTTGACTTGTGCTTTGCACTCTTATATTCGGTTTATTACTTCCATCACAATAATAGCTCGAAATTCTGGTTTAACGGTTGCACCTGATAAAAATTTATAATGACAGGCTATCTTCGCTGTCTAAAATCTTTCATATTTTATGAAAAAAAAACAAAAAAAAACAAAAATTTATGCAAATATGCATTTATTTAGACCTAAATATGCAATTATGCACAAAAACGCTAAAATATGAAAAAATAAGTGTCTTTCAAAAGACTTATTTTAATGCGATATGTATGCATACTTAAGCTTAGCTTGATCGGTGAACGCATTGAGAATATGCAAAAACAAAATTTTACAGTATAATCATTAGTTTGATTGAATGCGGCAGTTATTTTGCTATATACAACAGGTGAAAATGTACATGCATTATGCCACAAAAGTGCAAATAAAAAACTTAAATAACTAAACGTATCTTGTATAATGAATAATTAAAAAAAATAATTAAAGCTGTAAAACTTATCGGTACGATCATCCTTCTGAATTGATCCCAAATTTAAAGGAAAAAAATTAGTTCTAATATTCTACAGCAAGGGGACGCTGCAGCCATGATATCTTCATATTACCTTAAAGCCCCTATCGTTACAAGTAGAATGTCTAAAACCCCATTTCGGTAGGACTTCAGGTCTCTGAGACACGTGATGATGATGAATTTCAACGTTGACCCCTTATAAAACCCACGGGATTTAACCAATCCGTACCAAACGTGGTATACGTATTCCAGTTTTCCAATTCAAATTTAGTTCCAATTTTCTACCGCAAGGGGGCGCTGCAGCCATGTCATTTTTGCATAATTAAAGCCTTTCTCATTTTACGAGTCGAATAGTGAAATTCTCATGTCGATAAGACTCCATCGAGCTATTGACCCAACCTTGCAGACAACCCTGAATATACATGCAGAAAAGAACTTCGAAATTCGCTTTCCTTCAAGAGATGAAACGGCCTGGGGGCCGGAAGGGCCAAAGGATTCCTAGATATTCCCGCCGAAGGCTGCGCTGGTCGTAAATAAGGCAAGCGCATTTCCACTTTTAGTAAAAGACTGAAAATAAAATCGAATGAAGCTGAAAACTTGCCTATGTGACTATTTGTTGAAAGTTTCGTCAAATTGTACACTTGTCATTTTGATTTTTAATGAAATTAAACCCTGTCACCTGCACCTGTATAAAATAATTCCATGAATTTGTTAGAGAAAAAAGTTTGCTGAAGGTTGTATCATTTTATGTGTTAGACCATTCTTGTTTTTTTTTGGTAAATAATATGATTATAAATGGTATACTATATATGGAATGTAAATACGTATTGCAACGTTTTACAGAGAGAATCATGGATTAGGACTTACTTATCTCATATCCTACTTACTACCTTTAATAAAAATATATCAACACAATAATACACATACACACACCCAGTGCTTCACATACACCTGCCACCGACTGCTATGTATGTCATCGGGCCCGGGCCGCTCGACTCACGTTCGTGGACGACCAAAATAACAGAGCACTCTGTGGATTACCGGGCCCTGGACACAACCACTGGTGGCGCGTGAAACATTGACCAAAATAAAGTGGGTTAGCGGTTATCAATAGATGGCAAGTACTTATCACGCAGGACTATTCAGCTTATCTGTTAGGTGGGCATTGGCAAGTAGCTATGCATGCATGTGTGCAAAACTAAACACTAACTGTACAGTAGACCAACATCAGGCTCAGGGCTCAGGCATCGAAGCATGTAAAAAGGGGAGGTGAGCCCTTCATGATAATTTTGGGAAATGTTGCTGTGATCCAAACTACATGCTAATAACACAAACCAATATCAACGACATGCTCATTGAGGTTTGTTGTGCTTGTGAGTAAATAGCATCTTCTACCTGTATATTATATACTATTAAACACATTAAGAAATCTGTGCGTCCCACCGTTTGTTCGTGTCCATGAAAGCTATTTTTTAAATCACTTACGACAATCGATCACCTTGCCCGGCCCCATACCCATAACATAGTTAAAACTCAAACGACTTCAAAGATGACCCACGAGGTAATTCCCAACCCAGTGGATTCCTCAGGGAACTTGAGGGGAAACAGGGAAACCCTCCTATCCTCCTAATGGTATCAGAGATTATGCCGAGCCTACCAAAAATGACAAATTTCATCGCTTCAATTGATGCATGATTTTGACAATAATTCATTGATTGATTTTAGTGATACAAGATACAAGTTAAGTGGTTGTAATATAATTATAGTATGAATGAACTCTGAACGCAAAACCTCTTATGGCGACTGACGACCCCAGCCAGTATCCCGTCCCGTGCTCCTTCTCTATAACATTTACAATGGTTTATTTACATTTTACACGCACACACGACACATGCATGTATATAATGCATGCTGTAGACCAATTGTTTTGTGGTGAATGTAGATAAACACATGGCGAAATCGGAACTAAATCCTTCATTGTCCAAAGTCCAAGTTTATGTGCATTGCATTACGTATTTAAGTTCCACCAAGTAAATTATTATAGTGTTGGTCAAATTACCTATAGATCCAGGGCGAAATAGTTGATAGTAGTTGAAAAAAAATAAAACCGTAAAATGTACAGTACGTTTGTACACTATATGTTTAAAATTTGACCAGGAACGGACCAGTGTACAGCTGTACAAGTCTACGGGACAGATGATAAGTTGAATGTCTTTCGATAAGGAGTACTCGGCACTTCGTTACCTTTAGTAGTAAATAGAAGTATTGTATATCTGCACTTTGTGCAACCGTGAGAGAAATGGCGTTTCAAGTCAGTGAAGATGAAGGTTTATTTGAAGGTTGCGGTAGAGAAGGACCGATCTTATCTATTTTCATTGCTGAATTTCATCATATTGCCGGACCTAAAATTGTGTATCAATACCCACCAGACGTTATTCAAAAGGAGGTATTTGATTCAGTGTCAACTTACATAATTCCTAAAACTCATTTACAGCGTATTACAATGACTGTTAACGTACTCGGGAAAAAGATTATCGGTTTTCCAATTCAAATACAGAACGATCGAATATCTATCCAAAACCTCCGAGGCTGGTATTATCGGCAGTGGAAATGCAGAGAAGGAACTCAAAGGCATGTTTGCGGCAATACTAATTGGTATAAATGGACCTCAACGGGAATGCTCTTACGTGTTTCAAAACAGGCTCTTAGCCCTTAAGGTAGTTCCAGCAGTTCTGAGTGATCCCCCTTGGGTGGAAAGTCACTCCGTACCAGTTTTTGTTACTGACGTAGGTCCCATAGAGAGGTGGGATTTAACAACTCAGCAAATTATACCATACGTGGACGGATTCAACCACGTGGCACAAATCAGTAAGTGTATCTGCATTCGTTTTTTATTTGTCTACGTTATTTTCAAGGGAAAATACCTAAAAAGTATTTTTGTTATTTTCCCGTGTAGGTCATCTCGCTGAAGTCCATATGAACCTGGTTAAGACGTGTTTACAAAATCTTTTGTATTATAACATGATAAAGATGATACCAGCGTTTCAGTACTCAAATATGTATTGTGTCACGCCAAACTTTCACTCGAAGCTAATGCTTGCTGACGCGGAATTTAAGTTGGAATGCCTAAACTTTGTCGCACGCACGGAGCATGTAAGCTGTCAAATAAAATATTGATGGTTGTTATATTTGATTATGCACACAACTTGTAACTTATCTTATTGTTTTTGCATGTATGTATTTATATATATATAAGGTACGACCTAGCTTTGCGGACGTCGTCAGATTTTACTGTTCACTGAAACGGGGTGTAACTGTTAAGGAGTTGTGTGTTCGTTTTCGACAAGTGGCAGCATCAGCGGTGGTACGCGTGCTGGTTTTAGACTCTACTAAATATTCCTCTTCTAAATACAGTGATCAATCGCTTTCTTCATCCGCACAATCAAGAACTTCCTCAAATCCTACAACGCCGATCAAAATGCACGCACAGAGTCTTTCAACTAGGACATCGCTTTCGAAGCGTCATGTTGGGGAATTCCAGTCAATGTTGACAGTCATTGATGAAAGGAAATTGATATTATTTGGATTGTTACATGGTTTAATTCGTCGCATAGAAAAATATCCCGTGATTTTGAAAAAAGAGACTGTTGAGCTTCATCAAAGTACTGGAGCATTTAGTTTTAATTTCCATAGTTTCCAACCTCATGCAACCTCTAGTTATATGCACAATCCCACTGTCGGCAATGGCAACAATGAGAATGCAACCAATAGTGAGCACCCTAGTGAACCGTTGGATAAATATAGAAAAAAATTTCCTACGCTTTATTCCTTGTTTGATGGCAGTCATAGTTTTGATAAAATTTGCTTGGCACATGGTGTAAGTCAAAATGAACTGGATGATATTATTGATAATGACCCAGATGTAAACACGATTTGGAAATAAAACATACCTTTTTGTTATTTTTGTTAAATCATAATTAAAAGCTTTTCGATTCGTACATGACATTGATAAAATTTTAATAACGCAATGCTATTTCATACGTAAGACAGTAAACTTTAATCACAAAGATTTACTGTCTTCAATAAACCAAGTTTAAAGACGATACAATGTCACAATTTTGAGGTAATAGCTCCTGAAGTCAGTGAAAATTAGCATGACAGTTTGGAAAGTATTCAAATGGACGCTCAATAAAAATCCAACGAGCTATAACAGATTCGTATGGCTGTGAGATTTAGGGACGAAAGAATAAAAATCCTAGGTAAATCTCGCAGCATTAGCAGGTCTCTAAAAAAGTCAGCGTATTATTACGTAACGTACTATGAGGAAATGTAAGGCCATGGAGATAATGACAGAATATTGACATTATGTATTATGAACTATGAATCTATAGCCTTGAGGAAATGTAACGTTCACTGGTTGAACGGCTGAAGTTGTCTCCATCAACGACAAATTGCTGTTTTTGCAACAACGAGAAAATGACATATACGCTGCGAATCTGTGAATTCCAAAAAATATCTCCTGGCATAAAAATCGTCATGACAAAAATTCTAATTGCAAAAACAATCATCATGGCGCGACTGCATGTCGATAAATTAGACCCAATTAAAAATACACTTTTTTCTCGCACAAGTTGCACACTCCGCAAGTCCGCATTCTTTAATAACCCCCTACGTGGTGCCAAGCTCCTGGTGCGTGATCTTAGACATTCCGTGATAATTCTTCTAACAATTTGCAATTAGTTAAAAGCAGCCACTTGAACTCCCTTGTATGTGGTGCCCACAATTCCAATTTTTAGAATTGCTTATTTGGTCCTGATACTGTAAGTCGACGTGAGCAATGGATAAAGCAAAAAGATACAAGAGAAGCTCACCTAGTTCCAGGTCCATTGAAAAAAATACGAGACCAGAGGAGATCGTCAAGAGCAAGAAAGGACCTGCAACACCCGACCAGAGTGGTGGTGGTGGTAGTGGAGTGGTCAAGTCTCCGTTGGACACCCACGGATACCAACTAATAACGTCAACGGATAGCTTTCTTAAAGGATTATTGGTGTCGACTTGTGCACATTCCTGTAACGTCGAGAAAAAAGCACAGTGCACCTTCAGTACAATTTGTGATTTCAATAACCGTTATGCCAATTTCAATACTGGGGCTCTGCCTTGTGCGTGGAGGAACTCCCGCCGGTGAAACTCTTGCTGCTGACGAAAAGAACCCGAATCCTGTACAGAGGTCACCAATGGCTGAAAAAAACTACGAATTTGATAAAGCCAAACGGTTGCACGAAAAGTCATCACAGTTAAAACGTACTCGACCCAAAGTTTTCCGTTATGAGCACGCCCAACGGGAGGAAGGAAAGAAACTCCCAAAACCAAAAAAACCCAAATGTCGTCGAGGCATTCATGAACAGGACGATGAGATGCAAACATTTTGCAACACTAAGTGTATAGCGGTACTATACGTCAAAACCGGCATGTTCCAAGACCCAAAAGACGTACCTGGAATGGCTCACCTTTGTGAACATCTCCTTTGTCTGGCGAGTAAAAACTATCCGGAAACGGAAGCATTTACGAAGTTTGTGGAGGCCGAGGGAGGATGGTACAACGCGGCAACGTTCCAGGAATTTACGATATACTATTTTTATGTAAACCACGAGAAAATTGCCGAGGCGTTAGACATGTTTGCTGACATGTTTGCCAATCCAGAATGGACCATGAGGGACCTGAGGAAAGAGATTGACAATGTCAACTCTGAGTTTCAAATTAAGCGCCTTCGGGATGATCTGAAACATAGGACCTTAGTACAATCTTGCGCATTGCAAGATCATCCCGCCTCAAATTTTGGAATGGGGTCCAAAGATACTCTTACAGTGGAGCCCCCTGCAGACAGAGGTACAGGGGATCAGGGAAGGGTTCCTGTGAACATAGAGAAAGTAAGAAAATGGATCGAAAAATATTACTTCGCCGAAAATATGATGTTCGCTCTCCAAGGTCCGTTGCCCCTTCCAGAATTAGAAAAGCTGTATGAACAGTTTTCTTCGAAGATGCCTCGTAAACGGAAAGAGCCAGTGGATGCTACCGTGTCTCGCCGGGCACCTAACCATAACCCTTCTTCTAAAGCGCGTGTGCCCTTTGACAAGAAGAAGTGGAATCAGGTGTATCACATGGACATTGCAGGAACTACCACATTTATGACGGTTTCGTGGGCTTTGGATCACCAAATTCTGCCGACTTCTGACAGTCCCGACTACTGCAACAAATACTACACCAACTTTACCCTTTACATGGAACTGACCTCTGAAGGGCTGGAACAGCGCTCCAATATCCTGCGTAAGGTCTTCGACTATGTGGATCTCCTAAAGCGGAAGGGGGCATCGGAAGAAATATTTAATGAGATTCGGCAAGTTCAAGCGGACATTTTTCACTACCGAAGTGACCTTAATTTGAATGATCCCACATTTGGGAGGAAATTCGATCCCACTAGTGTCAACGACACGCTTTGGAATATGCTGCACGTTCTGGAAAAAACAGATGGAGACACGGGAATATCCTCGGAAGATGTACTTCTTTCCCTTTTCCTTATTCGGCAGTTCGACGAAGATTTGCTAGCTGAGTTCATTGAAGAATTGAAGCCTAGTCGTGCCATGGTCGTCTATGCCGCTCAAAGTTTTGCTAAAGACGCAAACAAACAAGAAAAATGGTGTGGGACGAAATATTTCACTACCCCAATGCCAGAATGGAAAAAGTCAGACTCCTTGGACGATCTTGAGTTCCCCAGGTCGAACCCCTTTATTTCCGTGAGTATGTGTTACCCAGAGAAAGATGAGAAACAAGACAATATTCAAAAGGGTAAAGATCTACTGGTGTACGAATCGTCAAAAGGCTACTTGACGTATGGTAACACCAAATGCCAAAAAGGTTGGCTGCCTTCTGCGGAATACATTCTGGATTTCCAAAGCCCTGCTTTGGAGGACGACACAGGAGATTTAGTCAACATCCCAAACACAGACATTTTTATTTTACTCCTCAAGTTCACTCTGGACATCCAGTTTGGATCTGCCCTTAGTTCTCTGATTTCCTACGACGTTAATTACATTCCTGGTGGGATCCGGACCATATTAAGTGGACCTTCCGCTAAACTTCCAGAGCTAGCCCGGATGGTGATTAGCACCATTGAGGATTTCCAAGTTCACGCCAGCCAGTACGCTAAAGCGGTTGAAGATTTTAGAAGCGTGCAATGTGGAGTCTATCGGGATGTCATGAACGACCCGGACAGTTGCTCAAAATGGCTGCTCAGTTACGTTTTGGGGGAAAGGGCACATTTTCTGTCCGATTTCATTGTAATGCTAGCCTATTCCTCGGATCACGACGATTTTCTCACTTTTGTGGATGACTTCAAACGCCGGCTGTATGTCACTGGAGATCTGAATGGATGTGTTAGCAAAAGACAGGCAACAGCAGTTGCCAAAATGGTCGACAAAATGAAAACATTGCCATACAGAAGGAAAATGGAGGATCAAACAATAAACAGGTGTGTCCTGATGCCCGCAGGAGAAAGGTGTCTGTTGATAGCCGCAAAAAATACGGAGGATCGTACGGTTGTAGTGCGTAACTATTATCAGGTGGGAAAATTGGAAACGATAGAGCAAAGACTCATTTTGGAAGCTATTACTGCTTATCTTGCGGAGGTGGCGTTTGAGGAGCTTAGAACTAAACAGAGTTTAGGATACCATGCCGAGGCGGACATGTATAGTTTGGGAGGCACATACGGAGTTACCGTAAGGGCCGCATCGTAACGTTTTCATTTTTTGCGTAAGAAGTTTAACCGCCTGACATATTATATTCTCTTTGTTTTTGTGTAGGTATTTGTTCAAGGAGCGGCGGACAAGCATGCCTGTGGTTATATTAACGAACGTATCGATGACTTCATGAAAGTCGCCTATGAAAACAGCCTCTCCTCCAAAAAGGCATTTAAAGAGAAAATTGAGGTCTGGTTGGACGAAGGACAGAAGATTAACTTCGAAACAGCGCAGACGCTTTACAAAGATCGGCTTCTTCCATCAGAATCCCGCGACTCCCGTTTCCGAAAATTGTCAGTGCAGATTCAAGGTTATCCCAAGAATGCTGCTTCTGCCGCATCTGTACTGAAACCAACCCAAGTGAAGAAAAAAGTAGAAGCATACCAATCCTCCGTAAAATTAGTTCGATGTCCGGGCGATGGTGCCCATTGTGGTTTGAGCCGCTACTCCACGTATCTTAAACTAATGCTGAAGGATGTACAAGAAGAAAATGGGTACTTTATTACAGATGTTCAAAAGTTTAAACTGAAGCGTCCCTGCTACGGGGATACGGAGGACCTTGACGAGGAATTTGAAAATAATTGATATCATTATATTACATACGAACAAAAATAAAAATAAAAACATTGGTATGCAGGGGAAAAGAAAATATATATAAAAAATTAAGTTGTTTTTATTATCATGCAATCAAGTTAGCTAAAATATATCAATCGATAGATTATTCAGCTAATTAAAAGATGTTAACTTTTTTATAAAGAATTTTTTGATGTATTTACATTCGTGTAAGTGCATGATTATGTAGGATTATAATTCTTGGAAATATTTTTCAGTATGGATGCTTTTGATTTCACAAAATGTACTTGATGTTCAATTTTTTATATCTTTTTTAATAAAACGTAAACATGCTTATTGGCTCACAGCAGACGGCCTTTCTAACTTGCTCACCGACACAGCCTTGTACAATGCCGTAGTTGCAGCAGCGAGTCCTCTACGTTGCATTTCCACTCCACTTCCTCCAAGTAATATTGGGTAATATTTAAGAACAACTTCCGGATTTCGCCTGTAAATCGCATGCACATCGTTAGTTTTATCTTGAACTTCAGTCAACGAAAGCCAACATGTGCTATATAATATAGCATTATTGTGTTACCAATGGCTTGTCATTGGCTGTAGGTACATGTCATGAGCAACATTCATATATTCCATCCAAAAATCGGTTTCATATTCTAAAGCAGCATGACAGGCAGCTCCAACATAATTAATGCTGAGCCATATAAATTCCATCACTATGTCGTATCCTTTCTTAGGTAAAAATTCTGGGGCCATGACACTGTCTTGGATTCCTGGAGTTTTCATATTTTTTAAAATGCCATCTGAAAGCTATTGCAAGAGTAATTATTATTACGTGTAGAGCTTTCCCCAAATTTTCATATTAAATGTATCTTGAGATGATGACTACATGACCTATGACAC
The DNA here is from genome assembly GCA_027744055.1 of Callyntrura sp. NNG-2020. Taxonomy (NCBI): domain Eukaryota; kingdom Metazoa; phylum Arthropoda; class Collembola; order Entomobryomorpha; family Paronellidae; genus Callyntrura; species Callyntrura sp. NNG-2020. Next base: position 18,051 of record JAHZNE010004275.1, read on the forward strand.
AATATTTCAAATCTCACCTTAATCGCTGTCGCTACCCATTGCTTCTCTGTCATGCGTGTTAAACACCGACCTAGTTCATGGCTAGCAAAAAGAATGCGCTGCCGAGGTTTCGTTGGCCAACCATTTCCTTTGTTCCACACCAGTTTTTCAGCAAGGTAGATATACAATTCGCGAACATAGAGAAGGACAGATTTATCGACGAGATCATCAACGATGCATGTGTCCACAATTTCCATTGTGTAGTCCAGTAGTTCCGTTCTCCAGGAATGAGCTTTGTTTAGTGGAAATTGAACTTGAATCACGGAATTAAAATCATGTGTCAGCCGTAGTTTCAAAAGCATTGAAAATTCGGGTAGATTGGGGTTGCCACAGTCTTCAAGAATATCGGACCCCCACTGTCTTTCTATATCTGCACGACCTTTTACCTCATCTACAGATTGAAACAAAATATTTATTACAAACAATTGACCGCAGTGTAATGTCATAATTGCGTGCATAATTATCATAATCAAAATCTCCATTAATTTTTAATTTATAAGTAAGAATACGCATAATTCATGAGTAAAAACTCACAGTAATCCTGTGGCTGTTTGTTGAAATGGTAAATAAAAATGGAACACACCTATAACGGTTTCATTTCCAACAGAAATAGGTTCCAGCTTTCCACTACCGTGGCTGAAGCAATAAGCTAGCGAGACTACTTTGACGGAATCAGTTTCATTACTGCTACAACCATGTCTAACAGAGAGCCAGTTTAATTCTTCCTGAAGAAATACAAAGTTGGCATAGGGCACCGGACACACTGGGTAAGCACCAGTTTGTTGTGGTTTTATGCAAAACGTTCTGTAGCGGGTTGTTATTGTCCAGGAACTACTTCCCATGAGGAGAAAGGAATTAATCTGCCCCATCATCATCAGACTGGCGTCTTTGTGTTGGGTGTTTTCATTGATTTTTAGGGGGATAGTGTTTCCACCAAATCTCTCGCCAGAAAATACTGTTATTGTGTCCAATGTTGGACTTGAGTAACTTTGTACGTATGAGATGGATCTAACTGACCCCGGTGGTAAACACGTATCTGTTCCAGCCAGAATGGCAACATCGTCATCTGAATCCGAGTCAAATTCTTCTTGATTGTATAAAATGAATCTAAAAAAAGCGATTATTTGAAGTATTTTTCTTGTAATTATTTTACTGGACTAATTTTGTCCAAAATATGTATTCCCTTACATTCCTTTGGCACAAAGGAGCCTAAGTCCCGAAAACCCTTCTTCGTCCACAATGGTCTGAATATGCTGGAAGTCTTTAGTTTCTTCAAAATAATTTAGTGTCTTTCCCGACTTGTCTTCATTTTCATAGAAGATAGCCGTTGCTTGTTCATTTCCTAATCCGTTAGGTAATACTGTTAGACCACTCAGAACCACTAGCAGAAATTTGAAAAACGTTTCTGACATTTTTATTTATCTATTATTATATCACATGCATTTAAATAACGAATCTAAATACTGTTTCTTCAATTAGAACGAAGAATAGCTAATTCTCCCTTGTACGTATCATATTCAGGTGTAAGAAAATAAGATTTACTATACTTCAACGGTTGTTTGAGCACCCTATTGTCTATCAATTTCCAAGAATTAATTTTCGTTAAGGCATTTTATCATCGGTAAAAATTGATTGAATACTAACAATAGGTACTAAGCAGTCAATTGTTAATTATACTTTTCATGCCAATAGGACAAGGAGCTTTCTACGATTCTTTCCTTCTAGGGAAAACGATTGTATATAGTAAGGGGTCTGAGAATAAACCGCCCATTTTTAAGCCTTTAAACCCTGTCGGT